>JAJJWW010004742.1:0-42024 GCA_023531295.1 Papaver armeniacum | reverse complement strand
ATTAGTGATCTAAAAATATGTTTGGAAAAGATAGAAGATGAGGTTGTCCAGTAGTCTTTTTTCCAACATATAAACTGAATATTATGCATGTCATTCAACTAATCAAAAATAAAACAAAATCTTTGCATTTTTTTTCATAAAAAAAAAAATATTTTTGTTTGTGTGAATCACATGTATCACATATATTTTGTACATGTGATCTATATAATTAAGAGAATATATCTGAAACAAAAAATATTCACATAAATTTATTACTCCCTCTGTTTCAAAAAAACCGTCCTCTATTCCAAATCTGTCAGTTTCAAAATTATGTCCAACTTCTGTTTATAGGCGTGTTTTTTCGATGAACTCTCTATTATAGCCTTTAATTTTTTATATTCATAAATGCATATTAATGGGACCTAATCTAAAATATTAAAGAAATTTATACAATTAAGGAAACAAATATGTCCTTCATTCCTTTTAAAAGACAATATATTTGGCTCCAAAAATTAAATCCCCTAAAGAGTTTATACTCCATAAATTCGATATCTTTTAATTTTCCTTTTTTATTTCTTATTTACAATCCTCTTAAGAAATTTTAGGCAGTTTTTAATACTTGCATTTTTATTAACATAAATAGGTAAATCATTAAAGGTAGTGAAATAAAGTATTATGGTCTCCTTAATATTTTGACAAAGTCAAAGCGGACTGTCTTTTTGAAATAGAGGGAGTATACATTTTAGGTGTGGCACCAAGTTTTGCTATCTGTGTGGGCGACCGGGAGAGGGTTCCCCACCAGAAGGGAAAAAGTTTGTGTTTGCTCTGCCTAATAGGCTATTTGCTTTGGTACGCAATAACCTAAGAGGTTGTGTTATATAACCTTCTGAATGTCTTAGTGATGTTGAATCTTTCATGTTCCTTTTCTTCGACGGTTACCTTGTGTTACAAGTTTTATCATTTCTTTCTTAGTTTTTCTATTTTTAGAGTTTATTTATTTTAAGTATGATTTAGTTTCCCATCAAAAATACTACTACTAAAAACTTCTTGATCCCAAAGAAGTCTTTAAATAAAGCGCACATAAGAGATTTCACCTAATTAGATTAGTTTCCTCTTCCAGAGAGTACTACGAGAATACTACTAGTGGGCTTTCCTCACACTAACTACAACATGAAGACTATGTGTTATGGCCCTTACGGGACAAGTTTATAAGAACAAACTTCACTATTTAAAATGATCAAGGTAGTTTGGACACCAAGGAATTTCCAAATCTGAAAATATACAAAGATATATATGCACTAAATACCAATTTTCGATTTTCACTAAATTCCAATATTACATACACATATCAAATATGACAAATATGAAATATATATACTAGTAATCATGTTTTATTTGTTAATATTTATCATCTTTCATAAAATAAGACAAAACAAAAAAAAAATCCTAGTTATATCGACAATACTTGTAGTTTATTATCTCCTATGGTCATCCTTTATTTTAAAATAATAGATGTATGGATGAAACTTTTCTTCCCTCGTTTTAAAAACTTTTCCTACAACCCCCAGAACCTTTACTATGGCCTTGGCTCCATATGGTTAGTCTAATATTAATTTTGGGTGCATTAGCTTGTTCACTTACTAATCATAAACTTAGAAAGAGGACAATATGGGCACTTTCTTTATAAAACTGAGAGTTAATAGTAGTGCTTGTTTTGACTGGTGGGGAGATTGGTTTCTGGTTGGGGAATTAGAATTGTTGTTTTCTTCATTTAGAGAAAAATAATTTGGAGGATAGGGTTTTGTATTTCGTGTATGGGTTGAGAAAAATAGTGTCGAGTTGTCTATCTTTAGTTATGGATTGTCTAGTGTATTATCTAGCTTGGCATTACTTGTTTGATGCCGAAGTTGCTAGAGAAAAGAGATGCAACTATGCTGGATTGCATGGCCAAGTTATTGATCTTTTTGTTAGGGTGTACATTGTTATGGCTGGTGAAGACCCCTCTAGTTAAGGTTTTGGATACATATTTTCATTTAAGCACTTACTTTGATTGAATTTAAGATTCGGTTATTATCTACTTGGAGTAACACTTATATAGCGTTTACCAAATATGTGGTTAACATATTATTCGGTCCTCTAATGATCGAGATCCAGAGGAACCAGAAAGCAGAAAAAGAAGAAGAACTACAAATAATTGATGAATTGCGGAAATTTCAGGGGTCTATTGTGCCCACTGAACTTAAGGAAATTGTTTTGCAATAATAGGAGGGTTATTAGAAGTTGGGAAATGCAAAACGGGGAGGAACGTTTTGTACCCAAACTTTTATTTTTTTGGTATTAGAATCCCACCAATAAGTTAACATATATCTTCAGCCAAAACTTAGTTGTTGTAAAAGTATTACAAAACTAACTTTCTAGTTAAATTTGGAAAATTGGTTTCAAAATATTTTAATTAATAACACAGTTTATGAAAAATCCATAGAAAAAAACAACCTAAAATGACTCCTCATTGTGTTTTACACACCTAAATTACCTCTTTTATATTTTTACAACAATTCCTTAAAATAACTCTTTTTTCAAAACAACAATTTGTTATTTCTTACTCCAAGTGGAATTTTTCTCTCTCTAGGCGAATAAATTTTTCAATTTAAACAAAAGTGAAAATATAAATATCCACTTGAAGTAGTTTTCTGTGAAACTTACATGAATTGTAACAAAAATTTTCACTCAAAATTTCGTGAAAATGGCGGGTTTTCACATGTAATAATCCTATGTTATTTGTGATACCGTAATTTTCACTTGCATTAATCAGATGCATTACGATTATCGCTAATTATTCCTCACAAGAAAAACCCTAAGAACAAAAATTAAAAAAACTTAATCATGTATAAAAAAAATCAATTAAATCATATGGACCACAATCAATACAATTAAAAAATCAAATACTACTCAGTTGTTGTTGATTGTTACAAAGCATTATGGATAGATAAGAATGTCTTGATACTGAGTCTCTGCTCGGGCCTGATACTTTTTCTCTGTGTGCATAGCCTTTCTACGTGATATTGCACATCTCTAACATCACGGAAAAGGTTACTATCAACAAAATTTGAGCCAATTTAGGTGTTTGCTCTTCTCTAGAGTCTAAATTAATCGTTGGCATGTCATTTTATAGTAGTATTCTCCCGTATCAATAAAATTTCAGATGAGCCAGAACCAAACATATACTTCCAACTAGTAATATGTAGTTAGGAAATTACTTTTCATAAAAAATTCCAGACAGGGCTTATGAATCATGATGATGACAAATCCAACAAATATCATTACTATGTACTTGGATAAATATCTATGTGACATAAGTACTCCAGAATATATATTTCCTTTCCGAATACGTTGTCATCTCCTCTCTTTTTTTCTTCCTTATCTATGCTTGGAAGGTTGGCAAACCAGTTCGCAAACCGCGAGTTCAGTTGGGAATAGTTCACGAACCCGGTTGGCAAACCATGGTGAACTGAGTTTTAGCAGTTCGCGAACCGGTTTCATGAACTGTTGTCAACTGAGTGCGGTAGTCTTGTAGGGTTGATGAACCGTAACACCCTGACTCGTGAACAAGCCCTAGGGTTGGCGAACCGTCGTACCAACTGTCCTAGATTATGTTTTAGTATATGCTCAAAGAATTATTTTCATAATATGTTAGCATGACTAGAACTCTTTTAAACACTTCTAAGACTTCATTGATTACTTAACACTAATGTGTTTGTGTGTCGTGATTAAACTCTTAAGTGTATGAGTGAATATCAAATTATTTTTAATTGTTTGGCTAACTGGCCAAACCGTATGATCATCATACACTAAGTGTATATTATTTTATTATATTTTCCAAGAACAGAGTTTGCTTTATTCTCAAGTTATCTTAGCTTGAATTATAAGAAACCCATGATATTGGAAAAACTATAAATAGAGATACTCTATCAACTAGGAAAATTAATCCCTGATATATTTGTGTCCTAGTTAATTCTAGAGTCATCCTCTATTGATCTAGGTTTCCTCTGAGAAACATAATTAGGTCTACGACTAAAAGACTTCGCTTTGGGGATTCGTGAATCCAGGTCTGACTATCTTTACTTTGATAGTTTATGTATCCTGATCTTGCTTTTATGTTATCGACGTTCTCAGGAAAGATAGATAGAAATCGAATAGTACTCTTCGCCTCAGACTTTGTGATTCCTCAAGGTAGATATCTAAAAACTGATATGCGTTGAACCTTTGAAGATTGTTCTTGAGATGTGGTTAAGAATCTAGATTGCTCTTCGGGAGTCGTAAGTTTCAGATTTGCGAGGTTTGCTAGCTTTGTCTATTACATACAGATTTTCACACCTTGATCTTTGATATAAACGAAAATCAAATAGGCTTATCTGTTAGAGGAAGATTTGCATCAAAAGTATTCACTTCAGCTGAAGCAACTCTTAGGCTGTAAAGAACGTCAGTCAAAGGAATTAAGTGCGTAGAGCCTTGCGAGGTTCAAGAGTTGTAAGGAGCGCGAATGTAACTAAATCGCTTTGAGGGTGGTCTCGGTCTCAACTGCATTCCAGTGCGAAGTCTGATGGTAGGCTAGTGTCTGTAGCGGCTTAATACAGTGTGGTGTTCAAATCTGGACGAGGTCCCGAGGTTTTTCTGTTATTACGGTTTCCTCGTTAACAAAATTTTCGGTGTCTTGTGTTTTTCCTTCTTCATATTATATTATTTTCTTTATAATTGGATTTGCACAGGTTTGTATGTATTCAATCTAAGTAGATAAATCTGCTTAATTATAATCGATTATGAGACTTGTTTCTTGTAGAATTCGTATCTTGAAAGATAGATAACAAATTTAATCACTTGGAAGAACTCCGATCGGATTATTTGGATACGACTAGATTGATCTTGGATATTGATTTTTTGGATCTTCCAAGTAATCTTCTTAATGATTAGGCTCACGGAAACTGTGTCATTACGCATACTGATTGAGTATGTACAGGTTAAGATATAAACTCTATATACATTTTGTTAAGGATCATTCAGTTCGTATACTTGTTATTGTATTAAGTTTTGTCGGTACAGGTTGCCGAACGAAAAATTTGGGTGTATATCCTTTGCGTTATTACCTATCTTAGTTAGGTGTGTATCCTCTTCAAGTGATCAAATGATCAATACGAAACATTCCGAGTCTACACCAAATGAATGTCTCACACAAATCATATAAGATGTTACCAGACGATTTTCACATGATCATCTTTTCACTTTCATCAAGAATATAAGATGGACTTGGTTAAAGCGAAAGCTTACCAACACATATTTCGAGAAATATGTAAGCGAGTTAAACTCAGCTCGAAATATCAAATGTGTATAATTGAAGTCTATATAGCTATACGATTTTTGTATCAAATAGCAGATAAAGTAGATAGACTTCTGAGTGATAGATAAGTTCAAGTATCCACATACTGTTAGAGCATTGCTCGGTCGAACTCGCATGCGTTGCTATCTCAAACATGTTTGTCAATGTTAGTGATCAAAACTATAAGTCTTGATTTCTAGCCTATTTATAGATGTCTCGGACTAGGACATAGATTGTGTAGTTGAGCTTAGACTTCACGGCGCTCATCGTTTGAAGACGAAGAACTACTAAGGGGAGCTTGTAGAAATTCATCGAGAAAAGGTATGTGGAGACTTAAACTCATCTATCACTTGGAAAGTCTATTTCTACTATATCTCCTATATTGAGACATAAGTCGTATTACAATATAGTTTTCTATATACACATTTGAGATTTCGAGCTGAGTTTATCTCGCTTACATATTTCTCGAAATATGTGTTGGCAAGCTTTCGCTTCGACCAAGTTCATCTTATATCATGTGAAAATTGCCGAGTAATTCCTTACATGGTTTGTGTGATACAATCACTTGGTGTAGTCTTGGAATGTTTCATTATAATTATTTCAATATCTTGAAAATTGCTTTGATGATAATAGTATGTGAAAACAGCTATTGTCATCCTCTAAGAAAGTTTCAATGATTGAAATAAAGAGCTTAGAATCATGTAACCATGTTTGGATATAAACATAGTGTGTTATCACATTTGTGCGTAAGTCCAAAACCGGGAACCTGAAATATGCATACCCGTATGCGTACTGGCGGTTGTTGGATGTCTAGGAAAGTATGCGTACCCGTACGCGTACTGGCGGAAGTCTCACGTCCGTGAATTTCTGCTGAAGTTTGAAGTGTGAATCGGTATGCACACCCGTAAGCGTACTGGCGTAACCAAACTCGGTCCGGCTACTTAAGTATGTGTACACGTTTGCATACTTGAGTTGGTTACTTTCTAAAATCAGTTTTGTACATGAACCTAAACATTTATAAATTAAGGAATGCAATCTTTACAAATCTTGGCTATAATGTTCATGTATTGATTCGAGTGAATCAAATCGATTTTGCTTCAATTGTGTTCATGTATACTTCTATGAGAATATAGCAATTGAACGGCTCTTTAAATAGTTTCATTTGAGTCATTTGAACTAGTTATGGTTAAGATGAATAAGGTTGATATGAGAGTAATCATATGGCTAACTTCGGTTAAATATTGTCGAGCCAACATGGTGTACACATTTCGGTACGGTTACATAAACCTAAATGAGGGTATATTTCATTTGTGTGTAACAAGCTAAGTTCGATCTAACGGTTGAAAGATATTGGCTTGGTTGAATCAGGTTTTGCATCTAACGGTGAATATTGAATACTTTGTTACCAAGGTAACTTGGATTGCAAACCCTGATTTGAAAACTATATAAAGGAGAACTCTAGCAACTGGGAAACCTAATCCCCACACCTCCTGTGTGTTACTAGTTGCATAACTAGTGTCGATTCTCCTTTAACCTTAGGTTTCTATCGAGACCCTGTAGGTTAACGACTTTAAAGACTTCATTGGGATTGTGAAGCCATACCCAACTATTCTCTTTGTAGTTGCGTGTTCTGATCTTGCCCGATTCTGTCGTATTTAGTACAATTCAAATAATTGACTCGAGATTAATTTCTCCGATAAGCAAGATAAAAGTAATCACAAACATCTCCGTCTCATCGTTTATAATTCCACAATATCTTGTTTAGCTAGTCGATTAAGATTATTGTAAGGTGATTGATAATACTAGGGAGTTCTTCGGGAATATAAGACCGGTTTATCAATTGGTTCCTGTTCACCTTGATTTATCAAAATACGGAACAAAAACTCTTGGGTATTTATGTGGGAGACAGATTTATTCAATCTATAGACTTTTCTGTGTGCGACAGATTAGTTTATCAAGTCTTCGACTTTGGGTCGTAGCAACTCTTAGTTGTGGGTGAGATCGGCTAAGGGAATCAAGTGCATAGTATCCTGCTGGGATCAGAGACGTAAGGAACACAACTGTACCTTGAATCAGTGTGAGATTGATTAGGGTTCAACTACAGTCCAGTCCGAAGTTAATTGGTAGTAGGTTAGAGTCTGTAGCGGCTTAATACAATGTGGTGTTCAATCTGGACTAGGTCCCAGGGTTTGTCTGTATTTTCGGTTTCCTCGTTAACAAAACTTCTAGTGTCTGTGTTATTTCTTTTCCGTATTATATTTTGTTATATAATTGAAATATCACAGGTTGTGCGTTTAGATCAATCAATTAAAATATCCAACATTAGGTTGTTGATTTAAATTGATTGACACTTGAACATTGGTCTTTGGTACCGTTCAAGTTGTATCACATAATAATCAGGCTCACGGATTTCTATCTGTTGGATTTGCTGATTACGTTGTGAAACAGAGATATTAAACTCTTTGATATACTTTACTCTAGATTGAGTCTGACTGTCTAGTTGATTCTTTAGAAAGTGTATTGGAGTAAGTCCTTTCAGATTTCCAAATGAATTGTTGGGTGTGGTTGTTAGACCCCCCGCATTTTCAATTGGTATCAGAGCAGGCAAACACATTAAAGACCTCATAAGTCTGTGTTTTTAGTGATATGATGATGGATAATATTGTCTCTGAAAACGCTTCACCAGAAATGGATAAACTCAACATCAAGAGTGTTATAGAAACCATCGACAAGGTTGAGAATCCTGATTTGAAAAAACTCATCAATTTCTTCGATGGATAAGGAAAATTGATGGCTCTCATTGCAAAGTTTATGTCAAAAAACCTAAACTTCGAGAACGCTCTGAAGAGGTTGTTGACCTACAGAAAAAGTTAGATGAACAAATCCAGATCAATTCTGATCTTGCTGCAGAAATTGCAAAGCTTAAGGATTTGAAGTCAGTAAAGTCTTTTTCAAAGGTTTTAAATAACGCCTCTAATTCTTCCTTGAAGAATTGTCGTAAGTCAGGTGATAAGCAAGGTCTAGGCTTTGTGAAACCTGACAGTGCTCAGAATCCTTCAAACAAAGTTTATGATGTTGGTACATGTTTGTTTTGTAGTTCTCATAATCACTTTCAGCATGTTTGTTTGTCTTTCAAGTTGTTTGTCTTTCAAGAAAAGACTAAAGGTTGCTAGTGATCTTCATAAGAAAGCTGTTAAACTTTTGTCGTCTCTTGAAAGACATTCAATACTAACAAGAAAGCCAAAAGTGGTTAGTAGTGCTAGTATGGGAGCTTTTGCTCTGAAGTCAACATCACCCTTTCAATGGTTCCTTGATAGTGGGTGTAGCAGGCACATGAATGGAGATCTCTCATGGTTTATCAACTCAAGCGATTTAGATTTTGGACCAATAACTTTTGGAGATGGAAGTTGCTGCTACATAAGAAAGAAGGGGACGATCAAGTTACCTGGCGTTCCTGAAATTCATGATGTTGTATGGTAGGCTGATAAACCTACAATATTATAAACCGCAAGTGCACGGTGTCTACAATGTAAAACAGGGCAAATACGGGTCGATCCTCAGGGAAATGGGTTGCTGTGGTGTTGATCTTAGTGGCTTACTAACTGATTTCTAGACAAGGTAACACAAATTTGGGGTTGTTTTGTCGATACGACTTACTGGAGTTGTGTCTCTAAGCTAAGGTATCAAACGAGCAAGAGTGTTGTAAACAGATGACTGAGAGTGCTAGGGTGATTGAATCAACCCTCTAATTCTTATGCTAAAGCAAAACAATATCTCATTGTGTCTTGTACCTTCCCTTAAAGGTCTCAGATGGATATTTACTTAACTAACTCACTAATTCTCCCCTAGTATAGAGTGTCTTCTTACAGTACACTCTATCACGGGATCATTCGATTGTTAGCTAACTAATTACTCCTAAAGTAATTCAACTGATCTCACTAATTCACCCTAGTATAGCTTGTCTTCTTACAAGACAAACTATCACAAGTTCATTTGATCAATACGGCATACAATTACTCATTTCAATTAAGCACAAGAAGAACACAAATTTTGAACATGAGTTAACTCAACATATGATCGGGGATTTCATCAAACACCCTAGATGATGGAATTAGAACATGATAAAAACAGTTAAAACACAAATTATACTAAGCTTGTGCTCTGGCTAGTCCAGGCATAAAGTTTTACACACACACCTCAACTCTATTTATACATGCAAATACAAAACCCTAAATCACTTCAACTGGAAAATAAACAACTACCCTCTCACCCAAAGTTGTCGAATCGTTGTCTCCTCTCTTCATGCGGCTCGAGAACTCCTTACTTGATGTTCCTCCCCTGTCAGAAAACCTAACCCTAACCCTAATTCTTTCTATCTCTCATTTAGCTTCTAGGGAAGAAGCTAAGAAAGAGCTAGAGAGCAATTAGGAGGGGCAAAGGTGGCTGCGCTGTTGCGGCTGTTGTTGGTGGTGGCTGTGGAAGGTGGCTGAGGAAGGCGGCTCTGCAATTTTAGTCGGGGGAAGAGAATGGTTTTCTCTGCAGGTGTCGGGAGAAAGAGAAAAGGAGAATGAGAAATGAAGAAGGGTGTGTTTGGTTTGGGAGAAGATATAGGTGTCTTCGGTGTGGCGCGGGAGCAGCGTGATCTTTGATGGGATGGTTGGAGAGAAGCGTTGGATGCAAGTTAGGCGAGATCGCACGGCTCGGGAAAGAACGGACTCGGATCCGGTTATGGGCCGGGTCTTGGTGGCTCAAGCCCATGTCTTGTAAATGGGTTGCTCCTTGTTGGGTTGCAACTATTGCGCTTGTGCGGGCTTTGGCTTTCACTCCATAGACGCTCGTCTCCAATTCTCTCGCTCTTTTGGCTCCTTAATTTCTCCGAACTTTATTTATTACCTAAAAACACAAAATTAATTAGTACAAATATTTATTCTTGAAAACAAAGAAAATACGAGAACTGGGATAATATCTCGATTTCAGCACAAAAGATGAGTTAAATGCCAATAAATAGATGTAGAAATATGCAATATTTGACACTCATCAAATACCCCCAAACCTCGAATTTTACTTGTCCTCAAGTGAAACAAATTAGAAATCCTAATTATACCACCTGTCGCCGGTCTCTCGAATGCATTTAGCGTATGCACTAAACCTTTAAACCCCTAGGTGTCCCTAGTGGACGAGTTGTAGTCTCGTGAGGGTTTACCGAGTGTACCCACAAAACCTTCTCCAACTTCGTAGTGTAAAAGAGTCTCAAGCATCCTAGGAGCTATGAGGACATAGAGTTTCTGCATGCTAGTAACACGAAGTTAGAACTACCAAAGAACGCATTCTCATCCTTAAGTGCTGAGCGAGAAATAACCATACCATATGAAAGAATTCGGATTCGATTGTGATCATAAGCCTCGACTTCGCCTCACCATTAGGGTTTTATGATAATTGCACTCAAAAAGATCGCTTTTTAGTCTCTCATGTGTGCAGACAGGAATAAAGAGAGAAATCCCGCACACGTTGAAGGTAAGAAGGATAACCTTCCGAAATAATTTGAGACTCCACGGAAGTGTGGACAAAAGAATCTTTTTCTCGATGATCTCTAAGAAAGGAAATCAACCATTAGCAAGGATGGGAGTACTCACTTACCTTCTCACCCGATCGGCAATTAATATCACTCTCTCAGCATCCATAGAAACGTCTTCAATCTTCGGTCTTCAACTGTTGATGATGAACTTCTGAACTTCACAAAAACTTGACAATTTTTTTTTTTTTTTTTGATAATACATGAAATGAAAATAACAATAAAACAATAAAACTTGTATTGTCTTGATTTCATAAACTTCATTAATTCTCATCCTATTTTCTTTTCTTTTCTTTGTTGCACGTGAACCTTGGACTATTTCAACTTTTCTTCAAATATTTTGATGATGCTCCGCTTGCTGACGATGATGTGTTTCTATGAATGTGTTGATGTTGTTGAGAGGGAGAGAGAGTGATGCTAACTGCAAATCGATATTTAGAAGGAGTTTTCATCTTTAAACGTCACCCTCATGATTGACAAAATTAGCACTCAAGAGATCAAAAATAGTCTTGAAAGTGGTGCGAAGTTGGGTAGCTCACCATTCCTACCTGCCGGAATTGACCCGACACACACTCTAACAAACTTTTCTAATTGACGTATGTAAAATGGGTAGTCGGTGACACACACTACTCTAATATCGACTTTTCTAGAAAGTCACAAAGAGTGAAGGTCGGGTTTTTACCTCGCTTGATGTAAAATGGGTAGTCTCCACTATGGGTGATCAACAATTCTACTTTTACCGAATATCTAAACAAAGACCTAATTTGCCCTCCTCGGTATGGTTAAATCCAACTTTAACGCTCTAATCAACTAAGAAACCCGATTGTGTTCTCCAAAGAAAGGCTTCCAAGTATCAACATGTTTTCACCTTTCATCATCCCATCGGCTTGAAGGTCGCACTCTCTATGTAAACATAGCTAGAAGCATGCTAGTGACTCTAAGATCTCTAAAAGTTGGAGGTTTTTATTTACACCAAAAGAAGGCTTAAAAAAAATCTAAGAAAAAATTGAAAAAGATTATACCACATGCGAGTTTGATACAAGGAACGAACACTTGTTCAGGGCCAGGCAACACAGAAACTCCATTTTGTTCGTTTAGACACTCGTTCAACACCAAGAATCAATACCGCATCACTAACAAATATTGTGCTTTACCTAGTTAGTTTTAGGTTTTAGAAAAAAATTGATCGGTAAAGAATTTAGTGTTAGGTTTAGTAAGATGATCGCCTCAGGTCTCGGTATAAACAAGGGGTGAGTGTCCGTTTCAAACAGTTCTGCTTTGCCTCCATGTGTCACAAGGTGTAATCACATTCCGAGAGAAAACTCATTTTATTCCGTAAATCATCTTGTTTTGTTCTCGATGGGATTTGCTTACCTAGCAACTACTACTTGCAATATATAAATTTCATGTATCTAATTATTACAAGGGAAGGTCGGTGTAAAAATAAGAGTATTTACAAAGGAAAAAGGCACTTACATTTCAAATAAGCATCGAACAAACTTCACACCTTCAATGGCATTATTAACGGGAAGAGTGTGAACACGCTTCGTATTTGACATCGTCAGGGAATTGGTGCACAAAAACAAGTGCAACCCGGATGGTGAGTCATACAAACTTCCATACTTCAAATAAGTCGATACCCCGTATAGAATCAAACATTTAATATATAGTCACATACAAAATGATACCATTTCTTTTCCTTATATCGGCTAGAAGAACCTTGTTATCTCAAAATCCAACCTAATATTCATAATTTCTTAATGCTAGGTATTTCAATATTGAGAAATAAATGCAAAAATCTTTTATCCAAGATGCAAAAAGTGATGAGCCATCATTTTCATGGTAAAGTGATCCAGTGTCAACTATGAGAGGTTGAAGACCTTGGCGATTCTGTCCAAGTTCCATTTAATACTTTCCGACAATGTGTAAACACTAGTCTAATAGTAAATCGTTATTATGTCCATGTAAGCCATAACACAGGTCTCGGATCAAAATAATTGCAATCTCTAGTTTGGCTTAAAGAACAAATTATGTGCATGTAAGTAGAAATAAAAAAGATCTGGAAAGTGTTAACTTACATGCTATCACTTTTTGTTCGCTTCCAAAGTTGAAAAGAGAAAAAAGTGAAGCACAATTTGTCGCAAGAATAGTCGTTAGCCACCACTTGCAGCAATCGAGGGCAACCAATTTCTATTGAACTATAACCAATTGAAAGAGTTTTGATTTTTTTTTTTTTTTTTTTTTTTTTGAAATAAAAGACTAAAAACTATATATGCAAATGCACCCCCAAACCTAAATCAAACATTGTCCTCAATGTGTCAAAAACTCTACATGAAATGATAAAATTTTAAACGATCACATACATACCAAGAGAACTATGTTGATAAGAGAAAAGGGAAGAGATTACTGGATGTCGTGCGAAACCAATGTTAGAGCTTCATTAGTCAAGGCTAGAGTCCAACATTCTCAAAGGAGATCATATCGGATTAGCACAATATACAAAAGAAAACTCAACCGATTCAAGAAAGAAAATTTAACAAGACCTACTGGATTATATACAATGAAAATTCACCATACACCAACAATCTAAAGAGTTGAGGATCAACCCAAAAGAAGATATGCAGAGACATTAACAGCCTTACACAAATATAGCATGAGATTGCAGGTAAGATTGCATATGTGAACGATTTTCCCCCAAACCTGAACTTGTCAACAGATGTGTTCTTGAACACAAAATCTTGCAAATTTAAAGGTACATCATGCACAAGGTCTAACTCAAAATGAGTTTTGCTAAGAACAAAAAGCAGACATACACATTCCAACCTGTGGCTCCTTAAAGGTGTTATACTTTGATGCAAAATAGTCCAAGAGGACTTGGGAAGCACAAAGCTCTAGGCCTAAATTAGGCATTTTGGTTTGCGATTTTGTTACAAACGGTTAAAAGTTGGTTTTTGGGCTTGTCTAATTTTGTTACTGAATCAATATTTCCCACATCATCTACAAGTGTTGTAACCAAACCTAGGTTGGGTGGAAATCAAATTGACTGTGACATGGGCATGATGTTGTCGAATTATTATGATTTCTTGTCTTGTGTAAGTTGTTCATCATGTGAATGAGCTCAAATCATCAAAAGGGTGTTGTAACATGCTCATTCAAGTTATCGCTCGATGAAAACAAAATAGCTATAGATATGGATGTGAGTTCAACTACTCAACTAAACAAACATTCAATCATATTGCAATCCATCAATCATGCAATTATTGTAACCCGTAGAAATCAAACGATAATATTGAGAGAAAACTAATTCAAAAAATCATAACTTGGTTGCAAAAATCCAACTACATCTTCAACCAATAATAAAAACTTAGTTACTCATGGCATAGGAGTTCATAGCAAGAAGAAGGAGAAAACCTATCATGTTTCTAAACCCTAGAACCAAAAGTATGAGTTCTCCTAATGAGATCAAAAATATTCATCGACATTTCAGCTCATCTACAAGGTTGGCTCTGCAATCATTCATCAAGGTTCGGTGCTTCAAACACAACACCCATCCTCTAATCCGGCTAGGGGTCCCCTTCGAGATCATGGCTAAGAAACAAGAGCTCATCCCTGCCAGTCATTCGTTTTCCCAAACACCATATGTGCACCTATTGATGGAGATGTGAATTTGTCAAGATTTAAGCTCAAACCTCCTTCCCAAACATTCGTGAATTCATACACAACAAACCCATTCTTCTTGCTCTTATAATGCTCATTCTGATCAAATTCCTTCACATGTAATTTACTGTCTCACAACTCTCAATCGGCTGCGATGTCCGTCTGATCTAATCCAAAATTGATATAGGCACCCACTTACGATATGGGCCATCATGAAGTTGTTTGGCTTGTCACTGCTTCGAGTAATTCTCGGTTTCTTCACCTCCTTTTTCGCGTGCCTTAGTCTGGTTCCAAGTATTATTTGCTCCGTGAATTGGTCTTTTTCGCCATTTTTTAAAAATGAATGATTTCGCTTCTTTCCTCCTGTGCGACTCCAGTACCTAATAACTCAAAACCAAAACATAAGCATAATTCATGACTTTGCTAGTCCCGAGCAAATCAAAAAATTAAAATACAACAAACTCGTGACGCTGGTTAATTTTGTAACATAAATAACATGCCTTTAAAACCCTAGGTGTCCCTAGTGGACCGAGTTATAGTCTCGTGAAGGTTTACAAAGGTACCTACAAAACCTATATTTCAAACTAAAGTCCAATTCTAAGTGTTCGTGTTTCCCAACTCTCAATGCCGAATGCTAGGCATATACAAGGAACCAAAAGTGACTTTATTCAACACAATAATAATTTTTTTTTTTTTTTTTATGATTGGATCAAACCGGATCAATTTCTTTTTTTTTTTAAGACGGCATGATTAGATCTTTTGGATCCAAGCGCATGCTTCTTGTCGGCAAGTACATGATAGTTGCCTTGATCAATTCCACGCTTGTTTAGGCGACGGAACATGCTCCCAGCATGATTAGATCTTTTGGATCCAAGCGCATGCTTCTTGTCGACATACATGATAGTTGCCTATCATTCCACTTTACGGCGGAGACATGGACTACGTTTCACACATACCGTTGGTCGGTCCTCTTTTTTTTTTTTTTTTTTCAAGTTCAATTTTTTTTTTTTTTTTTTTTTACCACTTTCATCACATTCGATGTTTAGTGACCCACTCAAAGCACTTAGAGAACAATAGATAAATATGGAAAAATAAAAATAGAATGTGATATGGTGATATTGAGATATGGTAACAACTAGTTAATTTGTGATTTCAGCTATATTCTTCCCCTTTTTAGTTAATTGCCTCAACTCATCCACTAATGGTGTCATCCTAAAGGCAAGTTTTTTCGATTTTCTATTTTTCTCCATAAACAAACTAAACATATAAATGCTCCCACACTAAAACTTTACATTGTCCTCAATGTAAAATTGAATCTCAAATTCAAGGTGGGAAATTCATTATGCAAAAAGAAAAAAAAAAGCAAAAAGAAAAATTAAAAGCAAAACCGGTGGGTTGCCTCCACTAGATAATTATCCTTGGTGCCAATAGAACCACATTAGCTTCACAAATATTAGTAATATAAAGCAAAAAGTGAAGCTATGAAGTCCCCCGCACTTATTCTTGCCACAACATGGAAGTGGTATAGGAGGCATGTTTTTGTTCCATTTCAAGTTTCTCTAATGGCGGAAAACGAGAAACAAAGTCATTCAACAATATTCTCGAACAATACATTCAAACCAATAAGAGGTAAAGGAGAAGAAACAATAGGCAAAGGGTTAGATAAACCTTCCTGCGATTCTTTATCACGGAATCCTCTTCATCCTTGAAAAAACTCAAGTGAATAATTCACCTCTTTTATATCATGATCAAACCTTGCAAACTATTCTTCATCCGTTTCCCTTTTAACCAAAGTCTCGACATAAACATCAGCAAGCTAATTGGGTCTTCCACAATATTGGTCAAAACGGTCTCATTCTCAACACACTCCTCTTTTGTTGTAAGGCACATTGGATCAAATTTTATTATAAATTTTTTTAGAACACTCGAAAATGCATCATCCTCACGTCGGAAAAGTTGGTTTTGCAATTTTGTTACAAGCCAAACCTAGGTTGGGTGGAAATCTAATTAGGTTAATTCTTCTCCAACCCGAGTCTCCAAGTGACCGTGACAGGGGCATGATGTTGGGCTTGTCTAAGTTGTTCACATGTGTGAGCTCCAGAGTAACAGCATCACTCACATCAATATTTCCCACATCATCTACAAGTGTTGTAACATGCTCATGTTCATAAAACATTTCTACAAGCTCCAGTCCATAATCTACAACTTCGCCCATGCATAGGGAGATCATAAGAAACTTCACATTGTGACCTAGGGCCGAGAATTAGACAAATCATGTTCACTTGCATAAAAAAGTTCATCAATCTCCATGTCATAATCATCATTACTCAAAATTTCATTCTCATCATAAGATAATTGGTGCCAAACTCTCAAAGATTCCCAAGTCACAACCGGTGGTATAGCATGCTCATTTTCGGTGAACAATTGCATAAGATAATTGACTCAATTCAACAACACAAGTATGAATATTAAGAAGCATCATTCATAGGGTTCACGGTAAGAGAAACTTAATGTCTCCGAACCTAAAGATTCCACTACATTTTCAAAGTACACATGCTCTTCATATTCATCATCATCATCATCATCATAACACCGCATTTCCCTATTCAAAATTGTAGCATTTCCAGTGTACTCATCTACCTCTAGATTAGGTTCATATTCAAGTGTTAGTTGCATGAGTAGGAATAGAAACACTATTTTCAAAATTATCGGAGATAACAAACATCCTATCATGAACTTCCTTCCATTCTTCATTTTGTAATCGAGTCGATTCATTTGAAGCATCATAATGAGCTGTTCAATTGAAGGAGAGCCTTCACTAGTGGGTATACATGCTTCACATGGATGCTCAAGTACATGTCTGTGCACAAGGGTCACTAGAGAAGGGAAATTCAGACATTGTGCTATATGGATGATCATGCATTGCATTCAATTCAAGCCTAGCATTGTTTTGCTCTATGAGCATGAGGTTTTCTTCCACCGAGTGCATATACGAGGTCGGGGAGTATAGATTTGTTCAACTCCCACCGTGGTGAATGATACATCCGTGCAAAATGATTAGGTACATGCATTCAAGGTCGGGGCCCCGAGATGGCTCATAATACTCCCTAAAATCACTATGGTCTCGTGGGTCTGTTCATATGGTGAAGCATGCCCGTAAGCAAGCTCTCTCGATGGATTTGTTTTCATCCCCGATTCTGAGACCAAAATCCTGACATAATTTAGCAACTCAATTTGAACTCAAAAAGAAGCATTGCTTAGCACACATCAAATCATATCAACACAGAGAAGCAAAGGTGATACAAGAAAATGGCACCCAATTTTTAGAATTACGCCCACAAGAGTGATTGGTGTTGCTGCAAATGTGCAGCCCAAGATATGCAAAGCCCAGTTTATATGGGCTTCAGTTTGTTGCAGCCCAGTTGTTATGCAAAGCCCAGTGCACAGTGGGCTCTAGTTTGGTTTAAGTGGGCTTGATTTGGTTTAAGTGGGCTTGGTTTGGTTTAGTGGACTTGATTAGTCATGCACAACCCAGTTATGAGTTCCAGCCAGATTTGGCGTGTTAACCGCCCGATTTAAGTGGCTTACACAAAGACAGTCAGTGCGGTTCAGCTTATGCACCGGTCATGCCAAGCACAGAGACTATGATATCAACACGAGAGAAACATAAACTCACGAAATGACACTTGATTCTAAGCACGCGAAAGTCTTTGGTAGTTGTTGTCAATGCACAAAGACAATTCATGCACATGATTAAGCAAAACACGGCTCATGCACAGGTTGGCAAGTTTACACGGATATGACACGAGTGTCAATCGGCTCGATTGACCCCTTAGGTTTTCACCGGCTATGATCGGGGTATGCAACACAAGTGAAATTCCAAGGCCGAGATTATGCACACAGATATGCGAGATATGCGGCCGAGTTGATGTCAACAGATGCACACATGTAATGCAGATGAGCAATGCTTAGCAGGGTTGATTTCCAGGGTATCAACAGGTTATGCACAAGTGAGGATGACAGCAAGGTTGGCAGGTGATAGCTCATACAAGGTTTAAAACAATATCAAGCATGCATAAGAGTACAGGGTGTGTGGCATCAACTCACTCGGTTGATGTCAACGGTCACGAGTTGATGCCAATCGTCACAGATTGACTTCACTTGGGCTTCCAACTAATCGGCTATCCAAGTTCAACCTCACAGCTACAGGGGCTCTAGGTCAATATCTCACAGGTAAAATTTAGCCAGTTTAGCCAATGGTTCAATGCACAGATTATACAACAGCACACACTTCAGCTTTCCAATAGGATTTCAAGCAACTATGCAATGTGCAACTCAGGGGAACAAGGAATTAAATGTTACTCAGATATGGTTCAACAGGGTCACACAAGGCACAGGGGCAGATGAAATGAGCTGTCTCAGTTGGCATTACTAGGACTAAAAGCCAATTTGGTTAACCGGGTTGCGGCTCAAGCTCAACGGCTACAGGGTCAATGAGCACGGGCGGATGGAAGCTAAGGTCACGTAACACACAAGCACAGATTTCGAGGTTCTAGCAATACTTAGCAAAGTAGCTGGTTTATCATGCATGTAGGCTAATTTGTTATGCAAGGGTGATACAGATGCATATACAATGAGGATGCAATGTATTGCACAGATCATTTTTGACAATTTCATGAACATACCCATACATTTCAAAGACAAAGGTGTAGCACATTCAGCTAGCATAATTGCAATTCAAATTATCAAGGGATCATGCAAATTAATACCAGATGCTTTGTTAAGCGGCTAGGTTATCGAGGGAACATGTGGTCTATTATTCATCGATATGAAGTACAATGGAGTTCTAGGCTGACTAACCGGTTTTAACTCCAATAGCAACTATGTTCTGCTCCTCTACTTTCCTTGGTTTGCTCAGCTGCACCACAAGTACCGGTTTTAACTCCAATAGCAACTATGTTCTGCTCCTCTACTTTCCTTGGTTTGCTCATCTGCACCACAAGTACCTGTTTACTCAAGAGAGAGTTTTAGTTCTCAGAAAAGTGCATGCAAAGTCAAAAGTTTCATAGCTGATAGTTGCTAGTGATAGCTAACAATTAGAATTTCAAGACAAATGAACTGCTATTTGGCCGATCGGGATTTTGCGGGGGTGATAAGATTGGTTATTTGGACCGATATGGGAAAAGTGATAGTCTGTTATGCTTATTTGGATTGATCGGGATCAAGAGTTACGGTAACACTAAGATACAGGCAATGATGCTTAGATTCCTTGCAAACTAGTGTCAAAGATCCAAACAGCTACAAGTAAGAAGCACTACGATATGCAAATGATTATGTAGTGATACTTGAGATGCAAATTACCGATTAAGTTACGAGAGATGCAAATGATATGCTTGAACTTACAACTAACTAATATGCAAATTTGAGAATCAAAAGTGAAATTTAAACTAAGCTCTAGCTACAGATGATGATGCAAGCTAATAAGAAACACTAAGGGCATGCAGATATGCAATGGAAGATGCGAGAACATAAAAGATGCAGAAAACAGAAAAGTGACAGGTTAAGTTATACTACAAAAGTATACAGAAAGATGGTTAAGTACTAAGTTACTCTATGAAAGACTAAAGACAAAAAATATTCAAGGCAAATATATACAGGGGTGACTGGAATTCCGTGAAGCAAGACAATAATCAACACAGCACACGCCAAGTCCCCGGCAGCGGCGCCAAAAACTTGGTAGGCTGAGAAACCTACAATATTATAAACCGCAAGTGCACGGTGTCTACAATGTAAAACAGGGCAAATACGGGTCGATCCTCAGGGAAATGGGTTGCTGTGGTGTTGATCTTAGTGGCTTACTAACTGATTTCTAGACAAGGTAACACAAATTTGGGGTTGTTTTGTCGATGCGACTTACTGGAGTTGTGTCTCTAAGCTAAGGTATCAAACGAGCAAGAGTGTTGTAAACAGATGACTGAGAGTGCTAGGGTGATTGAATCAACCCTCTAATTCTTATGCTAAAGCAAAACAATATCTCATTGTGTCTTGTACCTTCCCTTAAAGGTCTCAGATGGATATTTACTTAACTAACTCACTAATTCTCCCTAGTATAAAGTGTCTTCTTACAAATACACTCTATCACAGATCATTCGATTGTTAGCTAACTAATTACTCCTAAAGTAATTCAACCGATCTCACTAATTCACCCCTAGTATAGCTTGTCTTCTTACAGACAAACTATCACAAGTTCATTTGATCAATACAACATACAATTACTCATTTCAATTAAGCACAAGAAGAACACAAATTTTGAACATGAGTTAACTCAACATATGATCGGGGTTTCATCAAACACCCTAGTCAATGGAATTAGAACATGATAAAAACAGTTAAAACACAAATTATACTAAGCTTGTGCTCAAGCTAGTCCAGCATAAAGTTTTACACACACACCTCAACTCTATTTATACATGCAAATACAAAACCCTAAATCACTTCAACTTGGAAAATAAACAACTACCCTCTCACCCAAAGTTGTCGAATCGTTGTCTCCTCTCTTCATGCGGCTCTGAGAACTCCTTACTTGATGTTCCTCCCCTGTCGTGAAAACCTAACCCTAACCCTAATTCTTTATATCTCTCATTTAGCTTCTAGGGAAGAAGCTAAGAAAGAGCTAGAGAGCAATTAGGAGGGGAAAAGGTGGCTGCGCTGTTGCGGCTGTTGTTGTTGGTGGCTGTGGAAGGTGGCTGAGGAAGGCGGATCTGCAATTTTGGTCGGGGGAAGAGAATGGGTTTTCTCTGCAGGTGTCGGGGAGAAAGAGAAAAGGAGAATGAGAAATGAAGAAGGGTGTGTTTGGTTTGGGAGAAGATATAGGTGTCTTCGGTGTGGCGCGGGAGCAGCGATCTTTGATGGGATGGTTGGAGCAAGCGTTGGATGCAGCTGGGCGAGATCGCACGGCTCAGGAAAGAATGGACTCGGATCCGGGTTATGGGCCGGGTCTTGGCTGGCTCAAGCCCATGTCTTGTAAATGGGTTGCTCCTTGTTGGGTTGCAACTGTTGCGCGCGCGGGCTTTGGCTTTCAGCTCCATAGACGCTCGTCTCCAATTCTCTTCTCTTTTGGCTCCTTAATTTCTCCGAACTTTATTTATTACCTAAAAACACAAAATTAATTAGTACAAATATTTATTCTTGAAAACAAAGAAAATACAGAATATGGGATAATATCTGATTTCTGAGCACAAAAGATGAGTTAAATGCCAATAAATAGATGTAGAAATATGCAATATTTGGCACTCATCATTGTATACGTTAAAGGTATGAATGCTAATATTCTTTCTATTAGTCAAATCTGCGACAAAGCCCATAAAGTTGTCTTCAATGATAAAGGATGTGACATTGTCGACAAATATGGAAAAGTCATTTTTCAAGGATTACGTGGCAAAAATACATGTTATCTTCTAGATACTCAGTTCAGTAATTGTTGCAATTTGACTAAGGTAGAATCTACACACCTTTGGCATGAGCGTTTTGGTCACATCAATTATCGTTTTCTAACTAAGATCATTAACAAAGAACTTGTTAGAGGCGTTCCCAAAATCAATGCTAAGGTTGAAGGTGTATGTGGTGCCTGTCTAAAGGGTAAACAAACGAAAGTTCCACACAAATCATCTCGAGATATTCTCACCAAAGCTCCACTTGATTTAATTTATATGGATCTTTTCGGCCCAATTCAACAATCTACAGTGGCTGGAAGAAGTATGCTTTGGTTATGGTAAATGATTACACCAGATTCACCTGGGTGTCTTTTTAGCTCACAAGAATGAAACGCTCAGTGAGTTCAAGATTATTGTTAATAGAATCCATAATGAACAAGGTCGCAAACTAAAAAAAAATAGAAGCGATCGTGGCACGAAATTCAAAGACACTAAAGTATTTGAATACTATGAATCTCTAGGAATTATTCAAAAATACTCTCCACCTATCACTCCACGAGCAAATGAAGTTGCATAAAGGAAGAATAGAAACATTCAGGAAATGGCTAGGGTAATGCTCCATAACAAAAACTTATCGTTAGGGTTTTGGGGCAAGGTTGTTTTTACGGCTTGCTATTTGATCAATCGTGTTTACTTACGGTCAAAGACCTTAAACACTCCTTATGAGTTGTGGTACGGTAATAAACCCAACTTACACTATCTCAGAGTGTTTGGCAGTAAGTGCTACATTCTAAAGGATCGTGAACAGAAAGGGAAATTTGATTCGAAAATCGATGAGGGTATTTTTCTTGGCTATGCATCTGACAGTCGTGGTTTTCGAGTCTTTAATATCAGAACCCAAGTCATGATGGAATCGGCAAATGTTATCATTGATGATATAAGTAATTTTCGTCATGATGACTCTCCTGTTGAATTGCCTCCAACCGAGACAATTGAAAAAATCAAAGAAACGTCAGAATCAGAAGAAGTAGTTCCAATGGTTGTTGATCCTGATGTCTCTAGTGATGAGGAGAAAAGCTCTAGTCAAGCTATTCCTGTTGAACAAGAACGTGTCACTCCACGACACCTTTGGGTTCAAAGGAATCATGATACTAATAATATTATTGGAGGTAGGGAATCTACTGCTAAGACGAGAAGTCAATTTCAAAATATTTGCAATTTTGGTTGTTATCTATCGTAAGTAGAACCAAGGAATATTGCTTTTGGGTGAATGCAATGCATGAAGAGTTAAATTAATTCCAAAGACAAGATGTATGGAAACTCGTACCTTGTCCCCCCAATATCAATATTGTTGGTACCAAATGGATGTTTAAGAACAAGTCTGATGAATTTGGCACCATTCTCAGAAACAAAGCTAGACTTGTCGCTCAAGGCTAAACACAGATTGAAGGAATCGATTTTGACGAAACCTTTGCTCCTGTGGCACGCCTTGAGTCCATTCGATTATTATTAGCTTATGCTTGTTTTCTTAAGGTTAAGTTGTTTCTAATGGACATTAAATCCGCTTTCCTAAATGGAAACTTAAAGGAAGAAGTCTATGTCGCTCAACCCAAGGGATTTGAAAACCCTAATTTCCCTGACCATGTCCTTAAACTCAACAAGGCGTTATACGAGTTAAAACAAGCACCTCGTGCCTGGTTTGATAAACTGACTACTTCTCTTCTTAGAAAAGGTTTTTCAAGAGGTGGAGATGATAAAACATTGTTTACCAAATGGAGTGGGAAAGATGTTGTAATTTCTCAAGTTTATGTAGATGATATCATCGATGGATCAACATCGAGAAACTTGCAAAAGATTTTCAAGTCTCTCTTGGTAAGGAGTTTGAAATGAGCAACGTTGGTGAATTAAATTCTTTTTGGGTTTACAAATTCAACAACATAATGATGGAATTTACTTATCTCAAGAAAAATATGCAAAGGATCTTGTTTCAAGATTCGGTCTTGATAAGTCAACTCCAAAACTTACTCCTATGCCTACCACATGTAAACTACATAGAGATGAGAAAGGTGTAAATATGGATCAAAAGCTTTATCGATCTATCATTGGAAGTCTTTTGTATCTCACTTCCACAAGACCTGATATTGGTTTTAGTGTTGGTTGTTGTGCTAGGTTTCAGGCAAATCCAAAGAAATCTCATCTCGCAGCCGCAAAGAGGATCATATGTTACATTAATCACACTATCGGGTATGGTCTTTCTTACACTTTTGATACTAACACTGACCTTACTGCCTATTCGGATGCTGATTGGGCAGGGTGTGTAGAAGACATAAAGATTACATCAGGGGGATTCTACTATGTAGGGATGAATCTTGTAGCTTGGCATAGCAAGAAACAAAATTCACAATCTCTCTCAACATGTGAAGCAGAATACATTGATGCGGGTTCATGTTGTACTCAACTTCTATGGATGAAACAAATGCTTGTTGATTATGGAATTTATTCTGAAATAATGAAGATCTTTTGTGATAACTCAAGTGCGATTTGCATCACTGAGAATCTTGTTGAGCACTCAAGAACTAAGCACAAAGACATAAGGTACCATTTTATTCGAGATCTTTATGAAAATGGTATCATTACTATGGAATTTGTGCCTTCCGAACAACAATTGGCTGATATTCTAACCAAACCATTAGACACTGCCACGTTTCAACATCCACGATAGTCTATCGGTGTTGTTCTGGTTCATTAGTTCCCCATAACTCTTGTCCCTGTTGTTATCTCGATCTTTTGGGCAATTGTTTGGAATTCCAGAATGGTGTTCCTTCATGTTTACATTTGTTTCTAGTAGATGAGTTTTCTGTTAAGTATCCTAGTGTTCTTTAGAAATCCTTCTTTTCTTGTAAAAGCAAGGTCGCCTTTGTTGTTCTTTCGGGAATGACATTTTATGGGGGAGAGTTCTTTTTGAACTTGTGCTTAATTTCCAAATCTTTGTGGGGAGTGCGGCTGTGGAATATTATAGGGGTTATCTTGTATCTTTATAAACTCCTTGATGAATGCATTTATCTTCGGCTTTATGATTTCATATAAATAAGTTGGCATGTTATTCTCTTTTGGTCATGAAGTATCTCTATGAAAATTTCATGAGGATCCCACTAGTTTTCGTACCTTTGCCAATTTATATTGACAAAAATGGGGATAATTAATGTGTAGTTTCATACTACAAATACACATGGTTTACAAATCATTATGTAAGGGGAGTGGTTTTCATGTCGAGATGAAGTATTGATACATATAACCATAGTATTTTTGTCAAACTTATGATACAATTGAACTTTGATATGGTGTAATAATTCTATGACTGTAACACCCCGTGTTTTTAGCATGGCGCATGCTAAAAGATGCGTCATTTGCTTGTGATGAAGCTTCATCCAAAGCTTCCTTTGCATGGTGAGATGCATTTGGCCCTGGGTCATATCTGGTGCCAAGTAAGGCACATCGCATATGCATATTGGCTAAGGCCAATATGGCATTGGTTGGAAGCTACATTGGCCAAGATCCAATCTTGAATCAAATGATGCATTAGGTCAGTTGGGTAGATGACCTTGAAAATGTACAGCCAACATGGCTGGACATCGAGTTGGATATGTACAACCAACATGGCTGGACATCGGGTGGGCAGTGGACAGCCAACATGGCTGGAAATCGGGTTGGTAATGTACATCCATCACGGCTGGACATTGTTGCGGCCTATGGGCCAAAGTCGGAAATACAGCCATCATGACCCTTCATCGGGTTTGGCTCGGGAAATGTTCAGCCATCCTGGCCGGACAGTGGAACTGGCATGTGAGCCAGGACTGAATGTACAACCATCTTGGTCGGTTATTCAGGAAAATAAATGGCAACGGCCATGAATAGTAAACGGGTAGTTGATGAAAGATTTTTGGTCCCCTAATCAGAGTTGTAAAAATGTCAAATTAACATATATAGGGAGGGATAGTTGGTTGAAGGTGCATATGCGGACTATGTACCAAGTAAGCTTCATAGCTTGGCCGGAACGGTATGAATGATGCTCAGGCCTCATTCTTAGTCGCGCAGCCTTACGAATGGAGCATATGATGCCGAGGCATCACTATGCCATTCCACGGACTCGATGATGCATCACTTGGATGTATTTGACGGAACGACCTATACGGACTAGGCCATTACCACTGTTGCTTGGCCACGGCCTAGCAAACGAGTTGGAATGAGTTGCTTGTCCCTTCGTTGATGAACTACGGTCTGTGCTTGATCCCTTTAGAGTAGGGAAGGGTACGTAGGCAGCCGCAATGAGTTGCAGCATTGCCGGTCCAGCACGTTGGCCCCTCATATCATCTAAGATCGGTAGCTCAATGCAAGAGATGATTGTGGCCAGACTTGATGAGGCTTAGTTGCATGCCAGTAAGTGGATGCTCATACTTCCTATCAAGTTATAAAGAGTTGGTAAGCGAGGTAACGTAGGAAATGGCAAGGGCTTAGTGCGGCCTACGCCAAAGTCCAAGGCTCATGCCTGCACAAGACACGGCAATATGATGGTTGCTCAGCTGGCTAGGAAATTCAGTGATGAATTCCCTACGTAAAGGCAAAGCCAGAGATGCATGAAAAATGCATTGGCATTGGCCTTATGGCCTTAAACCCTTTTAAGGGACGAGGTTAGTTGAACGGAGTGTGGGAAGCTAAGTTAGCTGCGTCATGCTCCACGAGCATGCTTGTAAGGGCAAATGGACGTGCATTTTCCTAGCCCTAAGGCCCGGATCGTAGCTTCATCATGGCGCACCGGGGGAGTTACGGCCTGCGGGGCGACGCGCTAAAGGCGTAATTTTCCGGTCTGTCACAATGACACTATATAACAATGATCGAGAGCATTTGTTTTCTCATTTTTATCGCTACGGATCTTCAACAGCTATGATGCCGAGTTGAACACGTTTAGGATCATGGAGTACTTGGAAGTGACGAAGTTTTCGAGTCGTGTTGAAGATTCCCAGGAGATCAAGCATTTAGATGAGAAGCTACAAATTTTTATTTATTTTGTAATCCATATGTATTGATAGTTTTGTCACTAAAATTGACAAAGGGGGAGATTGTTAGAGCAATGCTCGGTTGAACTCGCATGCGTTGCTATCTCAAGCATGTTTTTCAATGTTAGTGATCAAAACTATAAGTCTTGACTTCTAGCCTATTTATAGATGTCTCGGATTAGGACATAGATTATGTAGTTGAGCTTAGACTTCACGACGTTCATCATTTGAAGAAGAAGAACTACTAAGGGGAGCTTTTGGAGCTTCATCGACAAAAGGTATGTGGAGACTTAAACTCATCTATCACTTGGAAAGTTTATTTCTACTCTATCTCCTATATTGAGACATATATCGTATTACGATATAGTTTTCTATATACACATTTGAGATTTCGAGCTGAGTTTATCTCGCTTACATATTTATCGAAATATGTGTTGGCAAGCTTTTGCTTCGACCAAGTTCATCTTATATCATGTGAGTAACATCATACATGGTTTGTGTGATACAATCATTTGGTGTGGTCTTGGAACGTTTCATTATGATTATTTCAATATCTTGAAAATTGCTTTGATGCTAATAGTGTGTGAAAACGGCTATTGTCATCCTCTAAGAAAGTTTCAATGATTGAAATAAAGAGCTTAGAATCATGTAACCATGTTTGGATATAAACATAGTGTGTTATCACATTTGTGTGTAAGTCCAAAACTGGCCTGAAGTATGCATACCCGTATGCGTACTGGCGGTTGTTGGATGTCTGGGAAGTATGCGTGGCGGAAGTCTCACGTCCGTGAATTTCTACTGGAGTTTGGAGTGTGAATTGGTATACGCACCTGTACGCGTACTGGCATAACCAAATTCGGTACGGCCAATTAAGTACGCGTACCCATTTGCATACTTGAGTTGGTGTTTATGGGTGAAAACTATTTCTGCCGGTTTTGGTAATTTGGGATGTGTGGATGAGAAATGAGTCTAAACCTTAAACAAATGCACTGCACGGAGTGCTTGTAGATTCGAGAAATCAATGCAGGCAAGTCCTACCTAAACCAAGAAATGGCTGTTCCAGACTTGTTTCATTCACAAAGTGAAGGAGATGGGGTTGATCTTAGGGAGGGAAGCGAAGAAGGTGTTGAGATTGTGAAGGTGTTGGCTATGTATGACTTGTATCAGAAAGTTGAATTGGCTTGCAGGATGTAAGCTATCAGTTCCGGTGTTTGAATACGATAGTATCAACACTTGCCTATGTTGTCTTGTCCTGTTTGAAAAATAGGATGGAGAACCTATTTATACAAGTCTTTTAGCCTAACCCTCGTATCTCGTGGGAAGTGGAGAAAGTGGAGTGATGGAGTATTGGAGTAATGTGTTAGTTTCACACGACCAGGCTTGCCCACTTCTCCCATCATCACGACTTCCTGACACGTTCTTGTGATGGCGCGTTGTGCGCCGCACGCCGTAAACCGCTGCACCAATACCGCAAAGATGTATCCCCGGCTTTGTGACATGATTTATGTCTGGAATGTGTGGATCGTGGGACCCACAAAAGGTAGCATGTAATGCTAAATTGAATAACTGCGTTATTCGGGAAGTTGATACTTGTGAAGTATCATGCGCATTCTATGCAGGTACTGCATCGAGTATATTCAGCATGTATGAAGCATCGCTGTTTGAGCGTCTCAAAATAGCCTCATATCTAGCCTACTTCATGTGATGGTTTGGAAGTTGCGCAAGCAAATCCTCCCTTGACCGACCACATGGTGTGGTAGAGTGACGGATGGTGATCACCATGACACCGCACTGACTAATTAACTCCTGACTGTACGTATAACCAAGCCGGTGAAGTTGGACGGACGAGATGATCTTTGAGACACTCATCCGCGACCGTTAATGAAATTAGGTTTTAGAAGAGATGCGCAAGCATCCCTCTTCACTGGTCGAATCCAAGCTTGGGATACGATTTTGGCCAGGCCGATCGTACATGCGTGTAGATGGCATGACGGTGTAGGCGCCCATACCCCATTATCTCACGAAAGTGTGATCTGGGCCACTCAATTCGTCCGGTGATGTTGAGTGGTCTAGATCAATTTGCGACAAAAAACTAGTGCCGCAAAAGCCGCGCATCGTGCCAACTTCAGGCGCGCGTTCCAAGACAACCAATTCTTGGTCGGTCTTGGCTGATCGGCCCGGGAGTGTAGGTGGTAGGCCGGTGTTCACGCCTATACTGATCGTCCCATGAAAACGTGATCTAAGCCACTCAAATCGTCCGGCGAAGTTGAGTGGTCGAGATCGGTTGCAATTTGGGAAGTGTGACCACGCTAGTTTGGACGCGCGTTTTGGGATAGCCCGGGCATGATATGCCTTGGCCAATCAGTGAGGGGATAGACGGGCCCATGGTGGTCATGCTGTTATGACCGGACATGCTTAATCTAATCTCGAACCTTTCATTCGTGCCAGAGAAAATGGACGCTCGTGATGTTCAAAACCCTAATTTTGAGTTTCACGGCCGTGCGTCATGCTCTGTTCGGGCGTACGAATCGGGATGACCAACCATGTTTGGTCCTGACTGATCGGTCAGGTATGTAGGCGGGCCCACGGTGATTGTGTTGACATGTTCTGGGCCCTTTGAATCTACATCTACACCCTCCATCTATACCGCGAAGATAGATGGTTGAGACTGTTTTGCGACACATGTAATCCGGGCCGCAAACCCTAATTTAGGTTTTCCGTCCATACTTTGCTCTGGTTTGGACGTTTTGGGAAGCTATGCCAATCTTTTGGGGAGGCCGACCATGCGGGGTCCGCGTTGATTCGTCAGCGAATATTCCATACCCGCTTGGGGTTATGGAATTGATCCGGGCCATCCAATCATGCCGGGTGAAGTTGGATGATCGTGATCATTTCCTGCATCGATACGGACACCGGATGCTCAATCGGGCTAGTATAACACACCGAGAGTTGCTCAATCGGGCTAGTATAACACACCGAGAGTTGCAGCCTGTACGGGTATTTCGTACATGCTTTCATTATAATGCTTGGAGATTCGTGTTGCTCTGCTGAGAGCAACACTCAGTCGTCATGTCGCACCGATAATGAGTATAGGAAATACAAGGCTGGTTCTGCATTAATTAATAATGTCAGTAAATTCACGGGGTATATGAGATTGTTGCTACATGCTCCAACCTCGGATGAATTTCGTGTATTTAATTCACAGAATGGGATTGTTGTCACATGCTCCATTCTAGGTGAATTAGTAAAGTGAAGAAGTATTCAACACTTATTAATGGCTTTATCTTTTACAAGATGTTAGCGCATAATTTTCTGGCTTTTACAATTTTAACCTTAAATGAAAATCCACCATCAACATTAAGTCCCCTGCCTAGCACATAATGGTTACACTATTGTGGGGTAGGCATGAGATGGTGACATACATATGTGAGAAAGACAGGATAAAGGAAGTTTACCCGGAAGAGTATTGACCGACCGTTAGTTGTCCATGTCGTTGTGCTTGTATGGAATCCTTTGGTGGGACCGGTTTCCTTCTTTGGGTATTTGAATCAAAAGAGGAATCCAAACAAAAGAGGAATCCTTGTTCTATTGGGATTTTTCTAATTTTTTGTCTATAAAAGAGACCAACCCCTTTTCTTTTCTCCCGATTTTGTTTTTGTTTGGCAACTCCCGTCCGCGACTACCAACAAAGGCTCCTCGCCGACGCCGTCGCCATTCGTCTTTGCAGTTGGAGTTGGCCGTTGCCGCCGGTCGTCCGTCCGCGCCAAGGTAAGTTTCGGTTTCTCTCTTTTTTTTTTTTTTTTTTTTTTTTTAGGAAAAACCCGAATTTCTTAGGTAAAAACGTTTTGTAAGATACATCATGCTTAGCTTTCCCATCAAGATTGATAGTAAATAACGCCCATATTTGCTAGGATGGTTTAGTTCCGCGACTCCGTGAATATGTCATTTTTGCTTCTTCTTCCGTTGTTGCATGCAAAACTAGCTTCTTAGGTTATAGCTTGGAAAGAGACTTTGGCTTAAATTTCGTAAACACAATTCTCATGAACATAAGAAAAACCGTGTTATAATACGTGCACATGAATGCGGTCCCACCATGTGCGTTTGATCCGAACGTGGGTCCCACCCACATATGCTTGACTGAAAGTCGACCTTATACTAGCCTTGTGCCCTGAACCAACACCGGACTTGAAATTTGAGTAATACAGCTTGAAACCAATACCGGACTTGAAACTTGAGTAATACCAGACTTGAAACCAATACCGGACTTGAAACCAATACCGGACTTGAAACTTGAGTAATACCGGTGTTTGGACCCAATCCCGGCCTTGTGTATTCCAACGTGAATGTATTTCACACACGTATCGCGTGTTTTTATATAAGTACTGACTCCTGTCTTTTGTTGTAGAATGAAGAAAAGAACTCCTGTTAATATGTCTTCTGGAGATAATGCTGGTGCCAAGTCGGGAAGTGTTGACAGCTTCAAAGATATGCCAAACATTGCTGATGAGTTGTTCACCTTGTATTTTCCAAACATTAGGAAACATCCCTCTCACAGGATAGTCCTGCTTTCCGATTCAGAAAATATGGAAGCGGATCCATCTTCTTCTTCGGCACTTGTGATGAGGTTCTGTCTTCGAAGAAATGAATATCCGCCTTCTCCTATCGACTTCAAGATTTGCCATACTCCACTGGGTTCTTATGAAGGGTGGATGAGACGCATGTTAAATAATAAGGATGTTAAAGCTAATTTGACCAAAGCGCAAATCCTTAATGCAGTCATAGCATCTGCTACTCTTGAAATTAAGAAAGATGTTGCAGGCTTGATTAATTTCATTTCTCGGTGGCGCCCTTCTACTCATACATCTATATCTAGATGGGGAGAGATGACTATTACTCTGGAACGCGTAGCTGCATTGATGAACCCGCACTGTCATTTGGGAGTTTTTATTATGAGCTTTCGACGCGGAACAACGTGATTATGACACTATACTCCAAAAAGGTGGCGAGTTCGACGATCCGGACAATGAGGAGAAAAAAAGATACAAGATGCTTTTACACCTGGTGGGTATCGGAGTGGTCTCCTGTAGACCCGAACCGGATCGAGTTGGAAAACGAGCTCGCGTGATTGCATTCTCGTCTTTGTGGCTATCCAGAGATATATATGACGACGGTTCTGGAAAGAAAACCATAAGGGGTGTGCTGGTTAAGATTGCTATGAAGCTAGCAAAAGGTGAAGTTCTTCCCTTAGGTGCCTTGTTCCTTGGATCGCTGTATTCTCATTTGGACGCCTTAGCAATGGATATGCATGTTTCCAACGGGTACAAGAAGGTGGAGTCGTATGTCCACTTCGCTTTTCTTCATGCATTCTTGTGGGAACATTTTAAAAGTTATGCTCATGTTCCCGCAACTTCGCTCAACAATTTGTATGGTGGCTCGAGAATACTCCGTTGGCAGAGGAGGCGTCCCAAAACCTGTGCGAAACTCGTGGATATCTTTGATAATGTGTCTTCTGTAAATTTCCGCCCATGGGGGCCGATCCACTCTTTCATTGCTCAGCCGAAGACTTTTGCTATTGCTTCTGATGGCCCTGATGTTGCGTTGCGTACCGATGCCAACACCATGAAATTTGGAGAACTTACTTATCTACACAGCTGCATTCTGGGATATATCCCGTCTCTATTCAACGAAGCTCTTACTGTGACTCCGTACAACATTGACAGGGCTGCTCGTCAAATGGGATTTGACCAGGGTGTTCCATTTATCCGTCCGTCGGAGGCTCCGAAAGAACTCCTCCCGGGTATCTTTGATGCTGACGTGTTCTTGGCATCGCAGAAGTCTTCTCTCCGGCCTATTGGGAGAAACCCGGTGGTAACAGACAAGTATAAGGAATTTTACTGAAGCAATCTGTTGGCTTTCCAAGAATTCTCGGAGGTCATGTACAGATTCCCGTGGTGAGCCATCTTCTGACGTCCCGAAGAAGCATTTACGGTTGAAGCCACTCCCAGCCAAACGGACCATAGTTGATGACTGCAGTCCCCAAGCAGGAGAAAGATCCAAGAGGCAGGCATGTGATTCGGCGATCCTCAATTCTTCCAATATGCAGGTACTTAAATCTCTTTCTGTCGATTCTTTCATTTCTCCAGAGAGAATTCTTCTAAGAGTGATCCTTGCTTGAAATCAGGGAATTCCGAAAGAGAATGTTTTCATAAGGTTGGCGCGCATTCGAGCGAGAAGTCCGGTAACATTGGCCTTCATGTTGAGAAGTCCAAGCGACACCGATCCTCATGCTTGAGAAGTCTCAGGTGAAACCGCTCCTTTCCGGACAATGACAAATATGACGCAAGTTCGTCCGACGGATGCCTCCTAAGTGATATTGTTGATGGGGCCGTGATGGAAATCAGCACCCAGAGTGAAGTAGACATCGGGAGGAATGTAAGAGAGGCGGCATCCGCTATTGTTGAGGTGGCTCCCCTTAAAGAACGTTCTGAGCAGGTTCCAGTTAATAAGGTTGTCGTGGTGACTTCTTCCGAAAGGCTTCCTGCAATTGACAAGGCTCATGTGATTGGTGAAGTATCGGTAATGCATCCTGGGGATTTGTTCGATCCTCCTTTCACTGTCCCTTATCCAGGTCATGTGTTGGTTGGAGGATTCAGTGTGCCAGCTCGGTTTGAAGGGTTGTACACGGAGATATGGGAGAAGCACGACCACATTGCTACCACTACGAGGCTCAAAAGTCGTCTTGCATTGGTCAACCGCGTCCAGGAAGCTTTATTTTCTATCCATGGGATGAGCGTCACGACTGGTCGAACAGTTTCTGAGGAGATGATTGAAGACTGGAAGTGCCACCGAGACGTGTTTGCGCAGCACGACTTCAATGCTCCTTGGTTCTTCAAAGGGTTCTCCGAGATTCAGGAGCTCCAGAAATTACAAGATGAAGTCTCTTCTGCAGACTGTGTTACTTGCCAGGAAGAAGAGGTTGAAAAGTTGTCTAAGGAGCTGAAGCTGAAGCATGCTGTACTTCAAAGGATGAAAGTTTCTCTTGCCCAGAAGGACGAGTTGTTGCTGAAGGACTTTCCTTGAAGGATTCGCGCCTTTTACTTGTTTTTCCTTTTTGAGTGATAGTGAGGATTTCCTTTCACAATTTGACTTCTAGTTTTGAATTAATAGGTAATTGAATTGGTTTATTTTGAGATAGTTTTGCGAATTGACTTTTCTGAAAAAGGATTATCTTAAATGGAATTTGCAACTTGGTCATGAATGATTGTATGAAATTGCAAATGTCGCGTAAAAGGGAAGTATAAAAGGAAACAAACATAGCGTTTGATTATTGAGCCTCTATTTTCTACGCGCGGGATGCTAAGTCCCCAGTGAATTTTAAAACTATCTTTCTTGTAAGATTGTTGGATATAACTTACTTGCTTTTGAGACCTCATTTGTATCAAACCGAAGTAGCCCCCCCAAGGAAGTCGTCCGCATTAATTTCTCAGAGAATGAGAGTTATCCCTCTGAACCAAGCTTCTCCTGAACAATGCGCTTCAAAGCGTTGCATTCACTGGTGGGGTGGTGAAGGAACCGGTGGAAATGACAGTATCCCGGGTCCATTACTTCTTGATCAGTGGGTGGACGCCATACCGGAGGTAGCTCCACCTCCCCGTTTCGCACCCACGCCTCCAGCAACTCCAAAATCTTCTTCATTGGGAAGGGAAAGTGTAGGTACTTTGAGTCCAGCTTTTCCTGGGCGTTGTGATGTCTCTACGTGGCTTTGATGTGGAGCACGTTTCGGAGATGAAGTTGGAAGATTTGCGAGTGCCATCATATTTGCGGGTCGCTTGCCTGGGTAAAGGGATGTGGAAGGTGTCGTAATATCACTGCTGAGTGATCGAATTGAACGCTCCCATCCTCTGTATTCACGTATTTCTTGATTGATCTCTCCTTCCTCAAGCATTTCTTCGCTTGGTTGAAAGGTCGATGCGGATTGGACATACTTCCGGGCTTCAACAAGAGTCTTGAGATATAAATCTTCTAGCAGGGTTCCGTAGGCTGCAGGCTCCCTTTCTTTATCCGCGACGTTGTAGTAATCCCACAATTCCTTTCCTCTGTGGAGTTGCCTCGAGTCTTCATTGTTGGCTGGACCATGTTGTTCATCTTTCCTGAGTCTCCTGCGATTACGCGCTCTTTTTGCTTCTCCACTGGTAAAGGTGTGACCTCTGGCTAAGGATCCAACGTTTCTCGCACTGTCTGAGTAGATGTCTGTCGACCCTCCTTGTAATTGTGCTGTTATATCATTCAAAAGGCGAAATGTTTCGCTCTGTCTTCTAGAGATACTAGCTTGATTTTCCAAGACATCCTCCAGTATTCTAGCTATACTTCCTATGGTATCTGAACCACCTGTGGTTTCCTGGTGAGGATACATCGCGAGATGAAAACCGAAAAATTGAGAATTCAATATTTTGCAACCGAGAGATCAACCTCCCACTGTGGTCGCCAATTGTTTATGGGTGAAAACTATTTCTGCCGGTTTTGGTAATTTGGGATGTGTGGATGAGAAATGAGTCTAAACCTTAAACAAATGCACCGCACGGAGTGCTTGTAGATTCGAGAAATCAATCTGTGCAAGTCCGGCCTAAACCAAGAAATGGCCGTTCCAGACTTGTTTCGGTCACAAAGTGAAGGAGCTGTGGTTGATCTTAGGGAGGGAAGCGAAGAAGGTGTTGAGATTGTGAAGGTGTTGGCTATGTATGACTTGTATCGGAAAGTGAACCGGCTTCAGATGTAAGCTATCGGTTAAAGTGTTTGAATACGATAGTATCAACACTTGCCTATGTTGTCTTGTCCTGTTTGAAAAATAGGATGGAGAACCTATTTATACAAGTCTTTTAGCCTAACCCTCGTATCTCGTGGGAAGTGGAGAAAGTGGAGTGATGGAGTAGTGGAGTAATGTGTTAGTTTCACACGACCAGGCTTGCCCACTTCTCCCATCATCACGACTTCCTGACACGTTCTTGTGATGGCGCGTTGTGCGCTGCACGCTGTAAACCGCCATACCAATACCGCAGTATGTATCCCCCAGTTTGTGACATGATTGATGTCTGGAATGTGTGGATCGTGGGACCCACAAAAGGTAGCATGTAATGCTAAATTGAATAGCTACGTTATTCGGGAAGTTGATACTTGTGAAGTATCATGCGCATTCTATGCAGGTACTGCATCGAGTATATTCAGCATATATGAAGCATCGCTGTTTGAGCGTCTCAAAATAGCCTCATATCTAGCCTACTTCATGTGATGGTTTGGAAGTTGCGCAAGCAAATCCTCCCTTGACCGACTACATGGTGTGGTAGAGTGACGGATGGTGATCACCATGACGCCGCACTGACCAATTAACTCCTGACTGTGGCCGTATAACCAAGCCTGTGAAGTTTGACGGACGAGATGATCTTTGAGACACTCATCCGCGGCCGTTAATGAAATTAGGGTTTTAGAAGAGGTGCGCAAGCATCCCTCTTCAGCCTGGTCGAATCCAAGCTTGGGATACGATTTTGGCCAGGCCGATCGTACATGCGTGTAGATGGCATGACGGTGTAGGCGTCCATACCCCATTATCTCACGAAAGTGTGATCTGGGCCACTCAATCGTCCTAAGTGATGTTGAGTGGTCGAGATCAATTTGCGACAAAAACTAGTGCGCAAAAGCCGCGCATCGTGCCAACTTCAGAGCGCTGCGTTCCAAGACAACCAATTCTTGGCCTGGTCTTGGCCGATCGGTATGGAGTGTAGGTGGTAGGTTGGTGTTCACGCCTATACCCGATCCCATGAAAACGTGATCTAAGCCACTCAAATCGTCCTATTGTTGAGTGGTCGAGATCAATTTGCAATTTGGGAAGTGTGACCACGTTAGTTTGGACGCGCGTTTTGGGATAGCCATGCATGATATGCCTTGGCCGATCAGGTGAGGGGATATACGGGCCCACGGTGGTCATGTTGTTATGACCGGACCTGCTTAATCTAATCTCGAACCTTTCATTCGTGCCAGAGAAAATGGACGCTCGTGATGTTCAAAACCCTAATTTTGAGTTTCACTACTGCGTGCGTCATGCTATGTTCGGGGCGTACGAATCGGGATGACCAACCATGGTTGGTCCCGACCGATCGGTCGGGTATGTAGGCGGGCCCACGGTGATTGTGTTGACATGCTCTGGGCCCTTTGAATCTACATCTACACCCTCCATCTATACCGCGAAGATGGATGGTTGAGACTGCTTTGCGACACATGTATTCTCGCCGCAAACCCTAATTTAGGGTTTTCCGTCCATCTTGCTACTCTGGTTTGGACGTTTTGGCAAGCTATGCCAATCTTTTGGGGGAGGCCGACCATGCGGGGCCCGCGTTGGTTCTAAGCGCGAATATTCCATACCGCTTGGGGTTATGGAATTGATTTGGGCCATCCAATCATGCTTTGGTGAAGTTGGATGATCGTGATCATTTCCAGATCGATACTGACAGTCCGGATGCTCAATCGGGCTAGTATAACACACCGAGAGTTGCTCAATTGGGCTAGTATAACACACCGAGAGTTGCGGTTACTGTACGGGTATTTCGTACATGCTTTCATTATAATGCTTGGAGATTCGTGTTGCTCTGCTGGAGAGCAACACTCGCTTGTCATGCCGCACCGATAATGAGTACGGAAATACAAGGTTGGTTACGCATTAATTAATAATGATGTAAATTCACGTGGTATATGGGATTGTTTCTACATGCTCCAACCTCGATGAATTTCGTATTTAATTCACGAGAATGGGATTGTTGTCACATGCTCCATTCTAGGTGAATTAGTAAAGTGAAGAAGTATTCAACACTTATTAATGGCTTTATCTTTTACAAGATGTTAGCGCATAATTTTCTGGCTTTTACAATTTTAACCTTAAATGAAAATCCACCATCAACAGTTGGTTACTTTCTAAAATCGGTTTTGTAGATGAACTTAAACATTTATAAATTAAGGAATGCAATCTTTGCAAAACCGTGGCTATAATGTTCATGTATTGATTCGAGTGAATCAAATCGATTTTATTTCAATTGTGTTCTTGTATACTTCTATGAGAATATAACAATTGAACGGCTCTTTAACTAGTTTCATTTGAGTCATTTGAACTAGTTATGGTTAAGATGAATAAGGTTGATATGAGAGTAATCTTATGGATAACTTCGGTTAACTATTGTCGAGCCAACATGGTGTACACTTTTAGGTACGGTAACATAAACCTAAATGAGGGTACATTTCATTTGTGTGTAACAATCTAAGTTCGATCTAACGATTGAAAGATATTAGCTTGGTTGAATCAGGTTTTTGATCTAACGGTGAATATTGAATGCTTTGTTACCAAGGTAACATGGATTGCAAACCCTAATTTGAAAACTATATAAAGGAGAACTCTAGCAACTGGGAAACCTAATTCTCACACCTCCTGTGTGATACTAGTTGCATAACTAGAGTCGATTCTCCTTTAACCTTAGGTTTCTATCGAGACCCTGTAGGGCCTGTACGACTTCAAAGACTTCATTGGGATTGTGAAGCCAGACCTAACTATTCTGTTTGTAGTTGCGTATTCTGATCTTGCCCGATTCTATCGTATTGAGTACAATTGAAATAATTGACTCGAGATTAATTTCTCCGATAGGCAAGATAAAAGTAATCACAAACATCTTTGTCTCATCGTTTGTGATTCCACAATATCTTGTTTCGCTAGTCGATTAAGATTATTGTGAGGTGATTATTAATATTAGGTCGTTCTTCGGGAATATAAGACCGATTTATCAATTGGTTCCTGTTCACCTTGATTTATCAAAAAGACTTTAACAAAAACTCTTGGGTATTTATGTGGGAGATGATTTATTCAATCTATAGACTTTTCTCGTGTGAGATTTATTTGTTTATCAAGTCTTCTACTTTGGGTCGTAGCAACTCTTAGTTGTGGGTGAGATCAGCTAAGGGAATCAAGTGCATAGTATCCTGCTGGGATCAGAGACGTAAGGAACACAACTGTACCTTGAATCGGTGTGAGATTGATTAAGGTTCAACTACGATCCGGTCAAGTTAATTGGTAGTAGGCTAGAGTCTGTAGCGGATTAATACAATGTGGTGTTCAATCTGGACTAGGTCCCGGGGTTTATCTGCATTTTCGGTTTCCTCGTTAACAAAACTTCTAGTGTCTGTGTTACTTCTTTTCCGCATTATATTTTGTTATATTATTGAAATATCACAGGTTGTGCGTTTAGATCAATCAATTAGAATATCCAACCTTTGGTTGTTGATTTAAATTGATTCACACTTGAACATTGGTATTTGGTTCCGTTCAAGTTGTTTCACATAATAATAAGGCTCGCAGATTTCTATCTGTTTGATTTGCTGATTACATTGTGAAACAGAGATATTAAACTCTTTGTTACTCTAGATTGAGTCTGACTGTCTAGTTGATTCTATAAAAGTGTATTGGAGTAAGTCCTCTCGATTGACAAACGAATTGTTGGGTGTGGTTGTTAGACCCCGCATTTTCAATCGATTAACCCCGTGGAGTCTAAAGCTCAACTACACAATCTATCCTAATCGAGACTTAGTTATAAGTAGACTATAAATCAAGACTTATAGTTTTGGCAACTAAACTTGACAAACAAGCTTGAGATATTAACGCTTGCGAGTTCGACCGAGCAGTGCTCTAACATTAAGTTTTGTCTATACAAGTTATCGAACGAAAAATTTGGGTGTATTTGGTATCCACTGTGTCTTCAACTGGTATACGATCAGGCAAACACAATAAAACCTAATAGGTTTGTATTTGAAGCAATCTGTATTATGGACAAGAGTGCAATCTCTACAAATGTATCACCAATTATTTAAAAAAATATTTTTATGGTATCTATTAATGAGATAGGGTCTCACTTCGTATCTAAATTACACGAACCTTCGGTTCCCGTAAAGCAGTCTAGTGCTGACAATTGTTATCCCTAATATCTTACTGATGAATCTGATTCATACGTACAAAGGGAACCATCCAAGGAAAGCGTTGTGATTCTTAGTCATCTTGGAATTCAGGCTTCCGAGGTTAATAAGCTGACAAACAAAGTCAACAATCTTATTGGAAAGGTTAATGAAAAAGATTCACAAATCAGGATTCTTCTTGAGGAAGCTGAAGTAAATATTCAAACTATTTCACTTGAGGCTCAACTTGAGAAAACTCCTCGGACTTCAACATCTTCTGGAGACTCCTCCAACTCCATGTATTACATGTGAATCTGAGAAATTATCCTTATTTATGGCCACTTTAAAAAATAAAAGAGTTAGAGGATGTAATTGCCAATGGCACTCACAACATGTCAAGTAATTATCTTTTATAAGGCCATGCTCAAAGTCTTACCGCTTTGATAAAAGATGATCAGTTATGTTTCTATGACCAAGAAAAAATTGTATCTCATAGAAAGAAAAGCTCTTGTGCTAAGTATGTGCAAAGTGACTCTGTCAGGATTCAAATTTCACATCTGGTTTCTGGTTTTTCATTTTACTTTTTATTTTTTACTAAAATTTCATTTAAAATCGGAATTATAAACACGTTTTTTTTCTCTTTCATCTACTCCAGAAAACAAATCTTTTCTATGTCAACGATAGCATTGAGTTTCTGAGTAGGAATTGCTTGTAGCTTCCACAACAACAAATTTACCTGTAATATAAGAGAATCATTGAGAATGATTAGAGAATATTTTTTTTGAAGCATGGAATGATTAGAGAATGAAAATCTCATCATGGGTTTTCGTCCAGAAAAAAAATCAATTTGTGATAGAGTTGCAGGTTGATGGCAAGGAGGATCAAGATTAATAAGTTGTCTCTGGGGTTAAACTTATTATATTTAACTAGTTCTTTTGTTTTATAATCAATCATATATGTTTCATTGTTTGATTCCTTGTTTGCCTCCAAATTAAAACTATGGCAATCTGAAACTTTATCCAAAGATCATCTTTTTGTATTCTGATTAAGCTTGAATGTTGTGAGAAAGTCTATTGATTTCCTAGACTAAATGATCCAAACCCATTATGTTTCTTTGATCAATTATTAAAACTCATTTTTTCTTTATTCAATTCAATGACTAAAACCCCAAATCTTGTATGGGATCAACCATTAAATTCTTCTTTGTTTTGATCCATGGACAACCACCAGCATCCAAAATAGAAAACAAAGAATATTGATCAACGATATTATTCAGCAGATTTGTTTTTTTTTTCTTTCTTTTCAATCAAATGGCTTACATATCAGATCTTAATCTCGATCATGGCCGCAAGACAACTTCAGAAATTAATTCTATGAATTTTATCAATTGAGAGGCAGACTTGTTGGGAGCAGATGAAAGAGAAGAAATTATTCAACAAAATGCACATTTAAATTGAGTTGCTATATTATTGAAAGCCCTTTCTTGTTTGTTCAATTCGGACTACAACCCCAAATCTTATGTTTTACTGAAGTTGCTAGTTGGAAAGTAGTAAGAAAAGGGTAAATCTCAGAACTCCTCCATGAAGTGGTTCCATAATTGATCATTTGGTTCTTGGTATCCATTAAAACCTTTTTTTCTTTTCTGATTCGTGGAGTGATGGGAAGAGATGAAAGACAAGAAGAAAAAGGAATCGGGTGGAGATAGATGAGTAGTTTCCTCCGGTTTTAAAAAAAAAAAAAAGAAAAATAAATAAAGAAAACCGAGAAAAAACAGGTGGTTTTATGAGAACAAGTGAAGTGATGTAAATAATAACTGCAGCCGGAATGTGCACCCCGATTTTAGAGGGGTGCACAAATTTGGACTCGAGGATCTCACTCTCTATATATTTTTTACTGTTTACAGTTCTTACCAAACACCTGCTGAATCCATTACGGACTGGGCTGTTGGACTTAGGTGCCAGTGGCCCAAACTTTACCTGA
>JAJJWW010004741.1:0-216571 GCA_023531295.1 Papaver armeniacum | reverse complement strand
AGGTGTCGCAGGGAAGTGATTTAAATGACGCATTAGATGACGAAAGCTTAACGTGAGAAAAGTGTGAAGACTTGGCGAGATTTAGGAGTGTCGCAAGGAAAAATGTTTATAACACTCGCGACATTTCGCGAGTTATTCCCGAAAATAAAGGACAGCTTAGCTGTCATCCACTGTGTATTACCCTATATAAAGGGTTGAGTTAGTCTGTTGAAGGGAGAGTTCTTTTTGAATTGTTAAGCAAGTCATTAGGAGAAAGAAAATCTAGAGTGATTGTAATTTCTTTAGCTCTGTTCTATCTATCCTTGTAAACATTTCAAGAAGATCATCAATAAAAATATATAATTATTCATCTTCAAATGGATTAGAAAAGTAAATTCTTGTGAGGGGTGTATTGTGGGATTTCCTGCAATTACATATGCCAAGTACGTACTTTTCAAGTCCAATATTATTTCGCTCGTTCCTTCATCAACAAAAATCAAAGACTACTACAACAACGGATTTTTTCTTAAAGATCGCTCTTCAAGCAATATTCAAGAAAAAATAGGCAAGATGTAGGATCATAATATCGCGACATCAGTACCTTGCGAGATCAATAAACGACAGTATTGCGAAGGTGTCGCAGGGAAGTGATTTAAATGACGCATTAGATGACGAAAGCCAGAACGTGAGAAAAGTGTGAAGACTTGGTGAGATTTAGGAGTGTCGCAAGGAAAAATGTTTATAACACTCGCGACATTTCGCGAGTTATTCCCGAAAATAAAGGACATCTTAGCTGTCATCCACTTTGTATTACCCTATATAAAGGGTTGAGTTAGTCTGTTGAAGGGAGAGTTCTTTTTGAATTGTTAAGCAAGTCATTAGGAGAGAGAAAATCTAGAGTGATTGTAATTTCTTTAGCTCTGTTCTATCTATCCTTGTAAACATTTCAAGAAGATCATCAATAAAAATATATAATTATTCATCTTCAAATGGATTAGAAAAGTAAATTCTTGTGAGGGGTGTATTGTGGGATTTCCTGCAATTACATAACCCACATGTATTTTTATAAAATGGTACCCTAAAACACCCTGGAAATCTATTTTTCCTCGTAGTCGCATCTATGTATGATGGATTTACACTTAGTTCTTAAAGGCTTGAGAACGTAAGTCTTATTTTCTAACTTTCTTGCCAACAGTGACCAATTTTGACCGAGTCAATGTTGAAAGTTTGGGATATAGCTTAGGGTTTAGGGGGTTTAATCAGTTCGTCGTGTCTTTTTTTGAGAGGAGACTTGCGGACCTCCACCACCTGACCTGGCATTTTCTCAGTGGAAATGTATTATGTTAAGACTTGCCAGAGTTTGCAAGTCCACATGACAGAGTTTGCAACTCTACATGATAGAAAGATTGGCTTTGGTCCAGTGCTTTGTAATTCGGTGGTGAATTGATAGCTAATTAGATTCTCAATGGGGCTATAATATGCAAAACACTATGGGTTTTCTCTTAATTGTTCGGATGTAGTAGTGGATAGTTTGTCATAAGATTGTAATCTGCACACTGAGTGTTTTACCTCTGGTTTGGTGAGATTTGACAGCAACTTGTTTTAGGTAACGCGACAGAAAGTGAAAGATATTGTAGAAACTTTTATGAGTTCCACCACGAGAGTATAGCTATTGGATTGCAGAGTTTCTTAGGATTTATTAGCTTCTGCTTTTGAGGAAACATATGAAAAGTTTTAAGTATTTCTCTTGATATAATTTGTCCTCTCTCTGGTAAACAATAAGCGGATTGGATTGGTGATACAGCTTCACAGAATATATTTTTTTGTTAATTGAATTTTGAGTTTGAAATTATAGATATCAAATTCATGAATTTAGAGTAGATTATCAATGATGAAAATGTCTCATTTTTCAGTTTCGTGATAAACCCTATTTATTTATTAGAAATACAAGTTGGGTTTAGTATTTTTCATATTTATATAAAATTATGGGAGAACAGTTAGGAAACATGTATGTTTGGATATTGCATACTTGCAACTTTTACGACCGAAAACAAGAAATGGTAACTGCGGGTCCTGGCAGTGGGAAAGTTTGTTTTTTCTTTGTTTTACCCTTTTTTTGTTTTTGTATTTGAGCTAAGCATACTGGTGATTTTTCCCATCTGAAGTTTAACTGCAATTTTTTTTGTTAGACTTCGACGATGGTTGGGCGTGTACTGATGTTACTGAGTAAGGTACTAGTTTTGGTTGGGGGTGTACTGATGGTTGGGAGTGTACTGATGGTTGGGCATGTACTGATTTTTCCAAACCTGACTTGTTTGACTATTCTTCTTAAATAATGAAGTGGATGAGGCAGGAGAAGTAGAAGTTGGCGCAAAAGACGTTCAGAAGACAGGCTGCTCATAATATTCATTATCAGTGAGTTGTCATTACCAGATAAATTGCAAAATTAGATTGTGTTCTTATTTAGAGTGACAAATGGTGCATCTTGAGATTATTTTGTTATTGGTTATCCCCTAACTACGTGTCTTAGGTGTTTATCTGCTCTGTAGAATCTATGTTTTTATGGGTCCAGTTCTTTTGTTCAACAACCTTTGCTCTTCATACCCTATTATGACCCAGAGTATAAGATCTTAATCACTCAATGACAGTTAAAATAATTTGTGAATTATTGCCAAGGGTGGCTGAGCAAGCCTCTTGGTGTACAGTCTTGGTGATCAGGTTAGTTGGTTAAACTTGTAGAATCCCCTGGGTAATAATCAAACAACTACCCCTTTATTATGAATAGTCATTCAGTATACTTCTCTCTCTCCTATATATAATGTTAGTTCTTGAAGCTGATCAAGAAGCCATATTTTCTTTTCTGTAGTGTTGTTCTTATTCTCTCTGCTTACTGCTACTTTACATACAAGAATCATCAAAAGAAGTCGACGAAATGTCAAAATCTGAGATTAGTGTTCCAGAACGATTATGGGTAAGTTGTACATATGGTACTTTAGGTATTCACCTCTGTCCGTGAGGTTCCGTTTTGTACGTTCCGGTTACCTTCTTTGGTTATCTCAAGGCATGCCAGATTACGTTCTTTAAGTTCCTGCTGTATGTATACTAAATGCATAGAGATTCGGAGATGGAGGTACTTCTCAAATTTGCTTGGACATTGAAGAGGTAATTTTTTATCTGGTTGTAGTGTTTATAATGCAAGATTTCTGTTCTAATATTTTTCCTTACTTGGTCTGGTCTCAAACGTTACTTGTTCTAGTGTTGATAATGTTTTTTCTTGGCAGTGATTGCAGAGGCCATGGTACGTGTGTACGGTTAGTTTTTATAACAATCCATCCCATGAAGTAATAACAATCTTAAGATAATATACCACATCTTACGATTGTTTGGCTGTGAATTGTTGGGATAGCAGAGTGAGTTGCATCTGGGATTGCAACTAGATGAACATTTCAGGGAAGTGCATCACCAGGAGCAGCGCAACATCACCTGCTCCTTCTAGAGCTAAGTCAAAAGTCAGCAGCAATTACCACTTCAGTCCACCACCGTTCCACTACCACCAGCCGAAGGTAATGTTCAGTTGTGATGATTCCTTTGCTGCTTTCTTGATCTGTATTTTCAGTTATCCTCCACCTCGGGCTAAATGTGTTGTCCTATCTTGCACTGATACATTTACATACAGGTATTGAGATTCCAAATCAATCTCCCTTTATGCAGCCTTCAATGCTATAAGGAAATTCATGAACAAATGCAACCTGATGCTTATGTACATTTTAATATACAATGAGGTTAGTTAAGTGGTTTTTCCTGTATTTCAGGGGTTTGCGGAGCTTGAATATGCAATGTTGCATGGGAGAAGTAGATGATACTCCAATTGTCACTTTAAGTAAGTCACTGTGTAGGACTTTGTCTAGCTATTTAGGTACTTATCAGAGAACGAATGTAAAAGAGTGTTTAGGTACTTGTCAGAATTTGATACTTAACTTAAATTTTTTGGTACTTGGAAGAATTTGTATTTTTTCTTGATATGAACTGAATGAATGTCGATATGTACCGAATGGATGTTGATATGAATTGAAGAAATTATTGTAGAATATGGATGGACTGAATGTATGTAGGTTATTTAGAATTCCAGCTGTAATGAACGGTCAGTCAATAATGACCGGTTAAAATTGGTCAACATTGACCATTTTTGACTGGGTCAATGTTGACTGGCAATTATTTTTTTGCTGTTACAAAAAATCGTAATAAATGAAACTGTTTTCAACTCAAACGTAGTAACGGCCTTCGCTCTCGTTACAACTCTCGATTACAAATAATTCGTAATCTGCCGGATTCTGTTACGAAAATTCCACGTAGTAACAAATTTCATTTGTTAAACCGTTTACAACCCAAAATTCGTAACAGCTACAGGGCCGTTACGAAAATTTGTCACGCCATGTTTTGAAACAGAACCTGGCTGTTACAACCCTGTTTTGTAACATGTAGAATCTGTTTCTAATCGGCCAAAATGGTGTAGTGAGAAGATAAAAAGAAGATTTATAAGGTGAAATGACCTTATCCAATAAGTTTTTCATTATATTTGTGAGTAATTTTGCTATGATATTGTAAGAAGTATTACAAAGACCAATGGGCCTAAACTCACTAGGATCTTTAGGAGATTTAGTTTTAGGAATCAGGAAAAGATGAGTTTTGTTAAGGTCGGGTTATAGTTTTTTTTGTTTAAAAAACTGTTGGACAGTAGAGACCACTTGGGGCCCGATGGTACCCCAATTGTGTTTGTAAAACTTGTTGGAAACCCGTCAGGCCCTGGGAATCTATTGGGCTTCATTTTCTTAACAATACCAAAGATTTCATCATTATCACGAATTCTAAGCGAAGAAAAATTATCAGCAATGGTAATTGTTTGTACCGTATTCAAGTAGTGTACGTGCAGATGGTACGTAGCTTATAATGGAAGCTTAAATCCGGTTTATTATGGAAACAGGTCGGTTTATTATGGAAACCGATGGGTTTAATATGGAAACCCAGATGGCTTATTATGGAAGCCTGGATTTGGTTTATTAGGGAAACCAGTGGGTTTATTATGGAAACCCACATGGCTTATTATGGAAGCCTGGATTTGGTTTATTAGGGAAACCAGTGGGTTTATTATGGAAACCCACTAGGCTTATTATTGAAGCCCAAAAGTCTTGAATAATTATTTGCTTATAATTATTAATATTATTTAAGATAAATGCAGGATCCTAAATAAAAGAGGATAATTATCTTAAATATTTATAATTATTATTCAAGATAGTTATTATTTAAGATAAATGAGGATTATGATAAATATTAGGGTTTATCATGAATCTGGATGTTATTTGGGATTTATACAGATGAGGGAAGTTATTAAGATAACTATCAAAACCCTAAAGCTACATCTATTTTGGCCTATATATAGAGGCTAAATCTCAGCACAAAAGGTACATAATTCTATTCTTTTCACCACAATACACTTGCATAGAACATCCGCTGACTTTAGCATCAGAGTGTTTTTGCAGGTACCCCCACCTCTTTTAATCAATTCTTTGGAGATTCTTCATCAACGGTAGCGATTGGATCAACTTTCTCGCATCTCGAAGATTGTTGGGGTGATCATTTTTGCACCAACATCTTTTGGCGCCGACTAAGGGGATCACAAAAGAAAAGGATCGTGCTCCCCTTCTTTCTTTTTTTGAGAAGTTTCTCGTCCAAGTGTCTTGAGAATCAGGTTTTCAAGAGACGTTTGAAAAAGAAGCAAATCAGATCGCAAATTTTCTAAAAGTTACAGAAAGAACAACCACGTTTCAGGAAGTTGCAAGCAGTTCGCAACTTTTGAGAAAGTTGCAAAAGTACAACAACGTACCAGTTGGTTGCAGTAAGTTCCAACACGATTCAGAAGGTTGCAAAAGCTTCTGAACACTTTCAGAGAGTTGCGAGAAGGTTTCTGAACGTTTTCAGTAAGTTGTGGGAAGATCCAAGAAGTTCCTTAACTCTTCAGAAAGTTGCAGAGTCGTTCGAACATTTTTCGTGGTTGCGTAAGATCCAAAAAAGTCGCTGAAAGTTCTGCCAAAGTTGTTGAAAGCAAAGTTAAAAGAAAAAACAAGCGTATGGATATGTCAGAAGAAAATCGATTTGAAATAGATACAGATGTACCCATCGGAAGTCTGATGAATCAACAGGCAAACCCTCGAACTCTTAGAAGTGCTGTAGTCCAAGGAAACTATGACGAAAGGGATGGGAGATCGACGTCGATATCATCATCAGCATCAGCTTCCCGTTCCCGTTCTGGGAGGACTATTCCAAGGGTGAACAACTTTTCGATAAACAGATCACCACCTCCGTCCACTAGCAGAAGCTTCCGTTATCAAGGAGGATTTTCAGGCAAGCATCCGAGCATCCAGGAGCGTCATGAAGAAGACATAGATAATATAGGCGTACATGCTCGAACCAACGTCCCACCTGTTGTACAAACCAATCTCCGATCGGTTGCTCAAGTTAACAAATTCGATAAGAGCTACATCCATTTATTTTTCCATGGATGCTACGTAGGTGGGGATTGGATATTGGAGGTCTGTTTTACGCTGCACATGAGGCGGCAAATACTTGTTAATTGGAGCGGATTACATCAACAAATTGGGAGAAAATAACGACGACGATACACATCCGCAAATTTATTTGGAATACATAATATGTGTGTACAACATGTCAGCAATGATCATCTCTAATAAAGAAAATCAATTCGATTCAGAAACAATCTTTATGACAACTGGATGCACACATCAACACTGGAACGCTCAACGAGTGCTTAGCTCCGTTCAATACCTTAAAAGTGCCACCGATCCAGTCATATAGAGGTTCGTGGATTGGCAACATGGAAGTATATCAAACCACGGCCTACGAAAGGTCCAGAATGGATGTCTTCATTGGTTAAAGGATTGCCATCTCGCTTAGTAGGGATAGTTACAGTACCAGGGTTATCAGCAGCAAAGGACCATTCGAAGAAACTATTGTGGCAGAGTGATCGACATTAAAAGGATAGCTCGAGGAAGGGGTGACGGCATACGGGGTGGAGTTGATGGATTATATTGAAGCGAACGAAGGCTTTCTTCTTATCGTCACTTATAATGATGGTTAGAGGATTTCCCATCTTATGTGATGCATTGGTAATGGAAGGATTGGCCGTCACTTATAATGGATAAGAGGATTTTATGGACCCATCTTATGTGATGCATTGGTAATGGAAGGATTGATTGGTTACGCCCACGCATCCTTGGATCACACCGCAAAGGACCAACACTTTCTGATGCACCAGAAAAAGAATGCATCAAGAATAGCGCTAACAAGGAGCACATCTACGAAGGAAACGATAACGATTCGTATTCCTTTAAACTATTAAGGATTAAGAAGACGAAGATGCAGAAATTGGAGTCTCAAAGGGTGTCAAGTTCTTATTTTCATAAGGAATCGAATTCCTAGTTTCATAAGGGTTCGAATTCCTACGGGGCATTGCGATTGTTGCTTATTGATCACGGTAAGACCTCATAATAGCGATGAAAGTGAGACATTATCATTGGTGGTGTACACGGCAATGGAAAATGTTGGCATCAAATCAAGCTAGTCATTTATGGAGGAGAAGACGCACATGTTGGGTTCATGAGGAAGCGTGTCTTTTCTAGACGTACAGGTAGCATCATTAAGAGATTAGCACGTGGGATATTAGTCAGCTAAAGGAAGAGCAAGAGGACATAACATGTTTAGTGATTGATATATAAAGACTTATGAGATGGTTAAATGCATGTTTGATAGTATGGATTATTAAGCCAAGCTTGAGGCAAATACATACGACAGGCTGGCCAAGGCCACGAAAGGTTGTTAAACAGTCCGGGGGCGATTCCAAAAAAGAAAAAAAAAATCATGATGGACCCAGAAACGGATAAGATACTCGATCATAAGCTCATAGTCATCTAGCAAGTGATAATTGGATATGATAGATCCATGTCCCGCCTCACCGGGGGGGCATCTTTGCTATTTGTAAATATCTCTACAGATAATGGGGGCAGCTAAAGTGTTGCCAAGCACGCAATCAAAAGCAACTTGTTTAAAGAAGTCGAACAATGGAAGACATCTTTTCAATATCATTGGAAGAAATGGGGGAGACTAAGATGAAAACGCCTGGGGAGGTAAGTCTTCCCCGATTACATTATAAATCAAGTTTATAATCACAATTGAGAACACTTTTTGCATGTATTTATTAAAGAAATACGTGCAATATGTCTTTCTAATGAAGAGAAAGACAAAGAAGAAGTATTTGATAATTAAGGAAATAGTTGCAATGTTTTTTTCTATAAAAGAGAAAGGCAAAGGAGAGGTATTTTGGGTATCAAAGGAAAAGTTGCAATGTCTTTTTAATAAAGAAAAAGACAGACGAGGTATTCGATTATAAAGGAAATTGTTGCGATGTCTTTCTAATAAAGAGAAAGGCGAAAAGGAAGTGTTCAATAAAAGATGAAACAAAATGAGAAGAAGAAGGAAGTGTTCAATAAAAGATGAAACAAAAGGAGAAAACGAAAAGCGAGGTGGAATGAAAGAAAGGAAATGTATGACGAAAAGCTAGAGATAGTCAACCTGTACACCAGAGATTGTCGTACATTCATTATTCGTAGACACACGAGCATTGAGTCGGCAAATTATAGGCCATTACGGGAACAAATGGGCAACCAATGTGCCTAGAAAGTTACGGGAGCAACCTGCATTCGAAGTGAGGTATGTTCTCAAAGTCGAAGTTGATTTATTAATTTAATCTTGATAATTTTTTCTATTAAAGAGATATATTGGAATGTTTTTCTATCAAAGAGAAAAACCAAGGAAAAGCTTCATTCACCATAAGGGTGGGAGATGAGATTAAAGAAGATTTACAAGAGCAACACTTAGGTCGTATGTTAGCTAATGGAAGAGCAAGAGAACATAACATGCCGATCTCTGTTTGGAATTTGGGTAATTACTATATGGAGTTTTAAATACATTATTGGTACTTTGAACATGTTTTGTGATTTGAGATGGTTAAGTACATTTTTGGTACTTTGAATTATCAAGACGAGGGGCGAGGCCACACTACAAGCTGGCCAAGGACACGAAAGGTTATCGGATAAGCAGTATATGGCGAATTTGAACGAGCCGCAAAGGTTAGTTCTTCTTTTGATTTTCTTAATCCATCAACAAGTTGAGAAAGAAGAGGTATGCAACAAGCATCCGTATCCGAGACCTGAAAGAGCAGCTGCTAGTGCCATCACAGTTCAGCTTAAAAGGATGGGCAAAGACACGTACCAACATGTATATGGACTACATGTTTGGATGGGCCATGTAAGTCGGGCTTATGGATTCCTCGTGAGGGGTTATAACACCAAATGACTATAGGAGATCCATATTAGGCCGACTATGGAAGAATAGATGTTTGGCAAGCTGCAGGCTTAAGAAAAAAAATTTCAGGAAGGAACCACAGTTGTTGGAATTGTGAGCTAACATGAGAAAATTTTCACAGGGAAAAACCATGTCGGGTATGCACTCGAATGTGTCATGATTTGTTTGGGTAATTATGAACAGGCCGCTGTCAAAATTTAGCCTTGATCTTCTTAACTCTTCGACAAGTCGAGAGTTAAGAGGGGGCGATGTTTGTACCCTATTCAAGTAGTGTACATGCAGATGGTACGTAGCTTATAATGGAAGCTTAAATCCGGTTTATTATGGAAACCGGTCGGTTTATTATGGAAACCGATGGGTTTAATATGGAAACCTACATGGCTTATTATGGAAGCCTGGATTTGGTTTATTAGGGAAACCAGTGGGTTTATTATGGAAACCGACATGGCTTATTATGGAAGACTTGATTTGGTTTATTAGGGAAACCAGTGGGTTTATTATGGAAACCCACTAGGCTTATTATTGAAGCCCAAAAGTCTTGAATAATTATTTGCTTATAATTATTAATATTATTTAAGATAAATGCAGGATCCTAAATAAAAGAGGATAATTATCTTAAATATTTATAATTATTATTCAAGATAGTTATTATTTAAGATAAATGAGGATTATGATAAATATTAGGGTTTATCATGAATCTGGATGTTATTTGGGATTTATACAGATGAGGGAAGTTATTAGGATAACTATCAAAACCCTAAAGCTACATCTATTTCTGCCTATATATAGAGGCTAAATCTCAGCACAAAAGGTACGGAATTCTATTCTTTTCACCACAATACACTTGCATAGAACATCCGCTGACTTTAGCATCGGAGTGTTTTTGCAGGTACCCCCACCTCTTTTAATCAATTCTTTGGAGATTCTTCATCAACGGTAGCGATTGGATCAACTTTCTCGCATCTCGAAGATTGTTGGGGTGATCATTTTTGCACCAACAGTAATCACAGGCTCAATATGCACAAGACTATCGGCATTTAAAGCATCAGAAGGGGCAGAAAACAAATTTACGAAGTAATCACCCAAAACAGCAGCAATTTGATTTTTATCCTTAACAACAATCCCATTGGAATCAGTAATATAATCAATGTTATTCTTTTTCCTTCTATTAAGAGTGACTCTATGAAAATACTTGCTGTTTTTTCCCCTAGAGCAATCATATTATCCCTAGATTGTTGTTTGGCTATTTCCTCTTGTGTGTCATACAAAAGTTCTAATTGATGCAATTTAGCATTTTTCAAAGCTAAATTATGAGAAGAAGATATCCTAGTGTCCAAATTTTTCACTTCTTTCAAAATCATGTATATTTTTTTTGTTGGGTTTCCAAAAACAACATACTTCCAAGTAGACAAGTTTTCTCCCAAAGCCTGAAGATTATCAGCCAAGGATCTAGCTGGCTCACTCATAGAGTGATCCCAAGTATTGTTAATCAAGTCAATACAAGAAGCATTTTTCAACCAGGTATCATAAAATTTAAAAGGATAAGAAGAATTTGAAAAACCGTTATCAAGCCACAGACAAATAGAACAATGATCAGACCCTAGAGCTACTTGGTTCGTAAGAGAAACATTGGGAAATTGCAGAATCCATTCAGAGTTATGGAAATCTTTATCTAATTTCTCTTGGATATTTTGACCTCCCTCCCTATGATTATTCCAAGTAAAAATATTGCCTTTATATCCAAAATCCTCAAAACCAGACCTTTGTATGATTCTAGCATAAGCACTAACCTCACTACTGTTGAAAGGCAGCCCACCTTGCTTTTCCGCTCGATCAAAAACCACATTAAAATCCCCTAAGATAACCCAAGGCATACCAATTCTATTGACCCTAGATGCAATTTTTTCTAAAAATTTCCAAGCCACGGGTTTTTTCGCCGGATACGGACTTCCATAGAAACAAGTTAACAACCATTCTTTCATAGCAAAATTTGATTTGATTATCACATTTATCATATTAATATTAGAAAGCACAATTTTGAATTGAAAACCATCTAACCAAGCAATTACCAGACCCCCCTTAGTACCAGCCACTCCAACAGGATCAACCATATAACAGTTGGGGAAACTAACTAAAAGTCTTCTCATCAGAGTTTGTTGAGACTTAGTTTCCGAGATAAATAGGACATCAGGCTTATCAAAGTTTATCAAATGATTTGGGTGATTCCTAATTTTTTTAGGCCCACAACCTTGGGCATTCCATGAGATTATTTTCATGATTAACAGAAAACAGAACAACCAAAATAATTGAAAAATCTGTTCAGCAAACACTAAAGCAAAGGGTGGTTAAAGATCTCTTTGGAGAGAAAGAGTACAATGAGAAAAGGGTGTTTAATAGGTTTTTTTAGGGAGTTTGGTTTTGGGTGGAGAATATTGCTTATCAAAGTTTATCAAATGATTTTCACACCACCACTAAAAGTAACGTACTCTCCCTTATTATAGGCTTTCCAGTTTGGTATTGTATTTTGTCCAGCTGCTTTGAATTTTTTTAGGCCCTTGTGAACCTTTGGGCATTCCAAAATGAGTTTATTTTTCAACCATTGATTAACAAATGAAAACAGAACAACTCAAAATTCAATTTTATTAGGTTTAAAAATAATTAATTTTTACTATATAATATTAATGTTCAGCTAAACCACTAATTAGATTGTTAAGGGTTATTTTAAACAATTAAGTAATTATTTTATTTGATTTTTACCGAGAAATTAAGTAATTAATGAGAAAAACTAAAATTAAGTTTATTTAATATTTGTTTTTATTTCTACCACTTGTTGAACCAAATTTGAGTTAATTAAATGGTTTTGGGTGGAGAAATAAAAAATAATAATATTTAAAAATGCAATATAAGAAATAGTAAAAAATTGATTGTATATAAATTTAAGGGTAACTTTTATTTATAAAATAAAGAGTACAAATTAAATCACTAATAAACTACAAAAACATTAAATTTATTCACACCACCACTAAAATTTAGGAACGTAAAAAACACTTTGTTATCTCCCAAACACCAACTTCAAAATTATAATCTCTTTGACATCATTCCACTCACTATCTCCACCTTATCATCCCAAGGCGCCATACCAGTAACAACCCTCTTCTACATTTTGAGAAATCCTAGTTAGCTATAACAGCTACTACCACTATTAATATCTGATCACTTCTTATATATATATATATATATTTATCTTCTCCTCTTTTTCATGTATATCTCTATCATCATCTCTTCACAGACTACGACAAAATCACTCACATTCTTATGTCAGATCATCATCATATATATAAATAAAAAAGAGTGTCATTCATTCATATATACATGGTACAGACTCAATACTGGTATGTGATTCATCAACTAGTATGCGTCGTTGTCAACCGAGACAGATAATACATCATTGCAAAGTGCAAGGATTTTCATTTCCTTCTACAAACCCTCTATGTCTAATATTTGTTTTTGATTCACCTGCATGGAACCATGCACATGTTTATAACGGTAAAAGCTTTCGTTTTCTTTGTACACAACAAACATGTACTATGTGTATGTGTGTGTTTAGTTGTCGATCGGTTAATTGTCATCGTCGTCTCCATGTCAGTGTTTTTGTTCATCATGTTTATATGTCAAATTGTCAAGTGTATATAGGTCACCACATTGTCACTATCGTCGTTGTCTTTGTCTTAGCTAGTCCTATCCTAGTCATGGAAGATTGAAAATTGTGAATTATTCTACAGTTAAGTAAACACATATAATTATATGACAGCGCCTTAGAAAGTGTACTCCAGCACCAACACCACCACGATTTACTTCTTTGTAAGATTCCATAGAGAAGAAATTAAGCACGAGACATATAGAATGCAGTTGTTAACTGTCTTTGTCAATGATTTTTGGTTCAGCCCAAGCAATCTTGTTTTTAGGTGCATCTCAAACAGCAACGAATGGTCTTGCACACCCTTCTCGTCAGATAAGTTTTATATTTTCCCTTTCTAGTCTTTATTGATTGCACCTGAGAATTTTGTTACATGTTAAATCATGATTCAAATTCCCACTTAATACCATATTCTACCATCTCAACTACCAAACAAATATTATCTCGCATCAGTACGATTCTCTCCTACTCCACCAAGCATTGTGTAATAAGAGAGGAATCTACGATTCTTCTAATTTTGTTAAAAAGTCTATAGAGTTGTCAGCGCCTTAGAAAGTTGTAAGATGCGAGAAGAAAAACCAATTAAGCACGAGACATATAGAATGCAGTTGTTAACGCTTGTTTTTAGGGTGCATCTCAAACACTACATCTCTCATGTATATAGGTCACCACATTGTCACTATCGTCGCTTGTCTTTGTCTTAGCTAGTCCTATCCTAGTCATGGAAGATTGAAAATTGTGAATTATTCTTCCTACAAAAAAACGTGTGATGTTTTCAAGCTAATTACCATCCATACTGAAAAAGCGGGGTCTAACAACCACACCCAATAATTCGTTCGGCAATATGTATGGACTAACTCCAATAAAATTCCGAGAGAATCAACTAGACAGTCAGACTCAATCACGGAAATATATCCAAGAGTTATATCTCTTTTTGTCAATGTAATCATCACATCAAACAGATATAATCCGCGAGCCTGATTATTATGAGAAACAACTTGAACGGTACCAAAGACCAATGTTCAAGTGTCAATTAATTTATATCAACAACCAAGGGTTGGATTATCTAATTGATTGAACTACACACAACCTGTGATATTTCAATTATATATACAAATATAATGCGGAAAAGAAATAACACAGACACCAGAAATTTTGTTAACGAGGAAACTGCAAATGCAGAAAAACCCCGGGACCTAGTCAAGATTGAAAACCACACTGTATTAATCCGCTACAGATACTAGCCTACTACAAGTTAACTTCAGACTGGAATGTAGTTGAGCCCTAACCAATCTCACATTGATCAAGGTACAGTCGTGTTCCTTACGTCTCTGAATCCCAGCAGGACTCTACGCACTTGATTCCATTATTTGATCTCACCAACAACTAAGAGTTGCTACGACCCAAAGTCGAAGACTTGATAAACAAATCTGTCTCACACTGAAAAGTCTATTGGAATAGATAAATCTGTCTCCCACAGAAATTCCTATGAGTTTTGTTCCGTCTTTTGATAAATCAAGGTGAACAGGAACCAATTGATAAACCGATCTTATATTCCCGAAGAACAGCCTAGTATTATCAATCACCTCACAATAATCTAAATCGTATGGAAGCGAAACTAGATATTGTGGAATCACAAACGATGAGACGAAGGTGTTTGTGATTACTTTTTATCTTGCCTATCGGAGATTAAATATCGAGCAAATCTTAGAGAAGATAGTACTCAGACAATAGAATCTGGCAAGATCAGAACACGCAACTACAGAGAAAAGAGTTGGGTCTGGCTTCACAATGCCAATGAAGCCTTTAAGTCGTTAACCTATAATGGTTTTAAAAAAAACCTAGGCTAAAGGAGAATCGACTCTAGCACGCAACTAGTATCACATAGAAGGTGTGGTGTTCGGTTTCCCAGTTGCCAGAGTTCTCCCTTATTTAGTCTTCAAATCAGGGTTTGATAACTTTGGAACAGAGCAATCAATATTCACCGTTAGATGAAAACCTGATAAGATTCAAGCCAATATCTTTACACCGTTAGACGGTCTTAGCTTGCTACACACAAATGGAATATACCTTCATTTAGATATGGTTAACCGTACCTAAACGTGTATATTGAGTTGGGACAACAATAGTTAACCGAAGTTACCCATATGAACACTTTTGTATTAACCTTGTTCATCTAACACTTCTATATCACATATGATGATCAATCAAACAAGAATGATAATCAAATGAATCTAATTGTGTTACTCATAGAGTTTTTCAATTGTTTATATTCTCATAGAAGTATACAAGACACAATTGAAGCAAAATCGGTTTTGATTCAAGAGAATCAATTCATGAACATTTAGCCACGGTTTGCAAAGACTGCGTTCCTTATTATATAAATGTATTTGTTCATGAGTATGAAATCATACTTAATTGGTTTTAGAACTTAACCTCTTAAGTTTGCAAACGGGTACACAAACTTAAGTTCCAGACTTTGATCTTTTCCGACAGTTTGCAAATGGGTACGCATACTGTCGTTCCAGACCGAACTCAGGTGAAACAATTTGCAAACGGGTATGCAAACTTAGTTCCCGGACGTTAACAGTTAAAACCATTCGCATACGGGTATGCATACTTGGTTCCCGGACCTGAATCACACTTGCAATAGTTTGCATATGAGTACGCATACTGTGTTATATCCAGACTATGGTTAGTTGTTCTAAACTCCCATTTCAATCATTGAAACATCCTTAGAAGACGACAATAGATGTCTCACACAAACTATTAGCTTATAAGTAATTTTCAAGTGATCGAATGATCAATACAAAACATTTTGAGTCTACATCAAATGATTGTCTCACACAAATCATGTAAGATGTTACAAAGCAATTTTCACAAGATCATCTTTTGACTTTCGTCAAGAATAATGATGAACACTGTTAAAGCAAAAAGCTTTCCAACACATATTTCGAGAAATATATAAGCGAGTTATACTCAGCTCGAAATATCAAATGTATATAATGATGAAGTTTATATAGCTATACGACTTAGTCTCAATAGGAGATAGAATAGAATAGACTTCTAAGTGATAGATGAGAACATATCAACTTTGTTTCGATGATTTCACATAGTCGAAACTTAGTGTATTCATCAAGGGGTTTATAAAGATACAAGATAACTCCTACAATATTCCACAGTCGCACTCCCTACAAAGATTCATGTTATATCCTAAAATGTCAGTCAAAAAGTTTATAAACAATACCTACTACACCATTAACAACAATTGGATGCTTATAAATAATACCCATTTTATCTAATTCATTTCTTATCAGTTTACTAATCTCAAATTCTTCGAAACCAAGTTCTGGGTTCTCATGAATTCTTCTTCTAACATCAACCATCCATTTAACAAGCTTTTTTTAGCATAGTTTAAGAAATTGGTTGGAATTTCTGATAATTCAGCTGAACTCAATGAATTTGAAGATATGGGTTTTGAAAAGAATAAGTTCAGAATCAAAATTGATGTGAAAATTTTCCAAAATCCCATTGATTCGGTCCAGCTACCAATATTTTAATTAATATTTTATTTGGACATGCTACCAATAATTGTTCAAATGAGCAATATTCGCTCAGATGAGCAATATTTGCTCAGACCATCAATATTGATTCAACTATCAATAATCCATCAAATGAGCAATATTAGCTCAGAAGGGACTAATAATATTACTCAAATATCAACGTTTGGTAATTCATTAACCGAACAATATCTGCTCAAGCAAGCAATGTTCGGTCGGACGAGCAATATTTGCTCAAATTATCAATATTCATTATGTCTCAGCAGACATGTTCAATCCATGAATCATAGAGCATTCGTCCATCATGCTCGATTCAACAAAACTTAGACTCGTCGTCTAATCAAGTCAACAACTGACTAATTAAATACATGTCTGCCTTGCAGACTCCACGTTCGTGAGACATCAATCACGTCACATGGGGGGGGTGTTAATTAGGGTTTTGGTCTGGCGGCCTGCGACACGTGTGTTCATCCACGATGAGAAATGTGAGTAAGTCGTGCAAGTAGTTGAGGGAGTTAGCAAAGTAGTGGGTGGACGATCAACCAAGTCTCCGCACGACACGGAACTGGTTTTACCGCACTCCCACTTTCCCACTCTTTCACTCGAGCAACCGTCACACTTACTGGGATCAATGTGTTTACTATTCTGACAATATAAATAAGTTTCTGAACCCACTATTGAAAAAATAACAATTTCAACACGCAAGAAATTATCGCTCAATCGATCAAAAAACTTATCCTAGAGCTCAACAATTCACTAACTTGCAAAAATATTCAACACATCCACAATCCTTGATCATCATTGATCTCACACACTTCTCAGCTTCCCTCCTACAGATCGACCCTCTTCCCTCTTTGTAACCTAATTGACTCTGGAACGGCCATTTCTTGGTTTAGGCCGGAGTCCTACAGATTGATCTCTCGAACTCAAAGCACTCCCCTGCAGTGCATCTGTTTGAGGTTAAACAGTTTGCTCGGTTGAGGAGTCCCGTCTGCATGGTCGTCTCTTCACTTCCCTTAAGAACCAGCAAATATTTTTGCCCCATCTACAGATTGGCGATCACGGCGGGATATTAATCTCTCGGTTGCAATCTCAATTCGTCAAAAATGGTTGATCTTAGGTCAGGTTCAGTTACAAATCCTAACTCAAACGGTGCTAGCACTAGCAACAATAATAATGGTACTCCAGTCACTCCAGCTTCCAACAGTGGCGCTAATACCACCCCTCCTCAAACCAACATCGAAAGTAATCCTCTCTGTTAGAGCATTGCTCGGTTGAACCCACCAAGCGTTGGTATTTCAAGTTTGGTTGTCATATTTTAGTAAATCAAAACTCATGTTAAGATTCGCTTGATTATGTACTAGAGTCAACTTCGTATAGGTTAGCTTGAAAGTATTAGGATAATGAGACTTTACAAGTATTGCGAAGACTTGAAGACGTGAAGAAGCAAGGAGCTACAACGACAACAATCCTCCTTCCACTTGAGGTTAGTGATATTTGACTTGAACTGTTTCATTCCCTAACATATCTTTCAAGTCGTGCATATTGAAAAAAAAAAACTGCGAAGCATATTTGAACTCTAGATAGACATAGTATTAAGGAATACAATACGAGGTTTATTGCTTAACTATTAAACTTTGTAGATAAGACATCGTCATAATCATTTGAATGCTATTGTGATTATGTATGGGTATGAGGCGAGGATTTCATCCTAGGGAACAATGTTTTACATGTGTTCTAAGGAAGTAAGTTCATAAACTTTTTTGTGAATCGAAAAGGAAATCGCCAGGCGTTATTGGGATTGTTATTCATTGTATATCTTGTGAACATCCAATATGTGTGATTTAGTATAACCGTTCATGACTTGTTGTGTTCTTGGTAAAACTATTCACAAAGGCCTGACTTATGTATTGGTATGACTTTTATTAGTGAAACCGATCTTAAGTAATCACCTGAGATGATATGATCGGGTTTGTGATTTTATGTCTGACCAAATATGGGAAAGGGGAACCGATCCTAGTAAGAGGTGCAGTACATCACAAAGGGGAACCGATCCTTATATGAGGTGTAACAAGGTTTATAGCAGAAAGGGGAACCGATCCTATGGACATGTGCAACACGTTTTTAGGCAAAGGGGAACCGATCCTATGGACATGTGCAACACATATAAGTTAGATACCATATATATGTGGGGAACTGATCCTAGTACCTAGTCAACCGAATTTTGGAAAGCTAGTGTGACTATGCACAGTACTCACATGGAAGGTAGAACCGAAACTTGTTTTAGTAGAACCGTTAAACCCATGATTTGTGATTGAATGTTATTTGATCAATCGCATAGTTCTTGAAAGTTAGATGAACTAATTCTAAACTTGTTTGGAAGTGTGGCAAATCGGTTTCAAGGTTGTAAGTGTGAAAGAGAACTTACAAAGTTAAGATGTCGACATACTTTGAACACGTGTTGTGAATGTTTATTATTTAATTGTTCAAAGTTATTCCTTAATAGCTAAGGGAATAGAATCCCATGATCGAAACATAAATAAGTTAACAATCTTTTAATTAAGTTTATTAACTTTATTTTTAAGAAAATAAGAATTAGTAATGTGCATTTACTAATTAGAGATTTTCTGAGAGATTTCGATCATTATTTTTGGACAGAGTATTTCCAGGAATTATGGAAACCGAATTTGTGCTTTATTGAATATCTTGAGAATATTTTCGGTTTTGGAAATTCCTTGGTGTCCAAACTTCCTTGTCTATATATACTTGAAGTTTTCCCTTCTAGCAAACTAATCCTTCGTAACAGCAAACTACCTCTTGTTGTGATGCTACTGGTGAAGCCGCCTATTCGGAGAGGAGAGTAACCTAATTAGGCGAAATCTCTTACGGCCGCTCAATTTAAAGTCTTCTTTGGGATTGAGAAGATCTATTATTACCGTTGGTGGGAAACTAGATAATTACGGTTTATCTTTTGTTTTCATTGATTTGATTGACTAACGGTGGTTGAACTTTGATTGCACCTAGTTTGTTTATGCTTGAGAATCTTCTCTTCTAATATAAGATTCACTCAAACTAGTTCAGAGTTTCGACATGGATCTTTAGACTGTTGTTAGTTCTAAAGACGATCTTGTGATAATCCATTGTTAACGGTATGCGATAAGAAAGAGTTCGTATCCACGAGAGAGGCTTTCGTTGTTATAAAATTTCAGTTTCTAAGTAACCACGGCGAATGTTTGTTGTATCTAAGCAAATAAAAGTAATTGAAAGCAAAGTAAATAATTTGAGAAATCAATAAGGAGAAGATATTGGTCACGGGATAGTATCATTCACAAACATGTATTATCATTAATGATTAGAATTGGTATTTTTAATCTCTTATTTTACTAATAGTCCTAGGATACCTTGATCGCAAGAATAACCCGCTAATTCCCTGATTTCATCACAACCACATTAAAAGATGCATATGTGAATTCTTTTTAGAAAGCAACCTAAAGTGTAAAAGCACAATTAAGTTTAACCCCCTAAAAGCAATAAGTTCTACGGAATAAGACTAATCAATGCAAACGAATGTGTAAAAGCACTAAACGTTTTAACAAAAGTTATGATTCACTTGTGACTAGTAGGATATATCACTACAAGCACTACCCACAATTATGCTACTTAAATCGGGGATAAACAACTTTTTCGTATTGAAAACCCTAATATAGCTCTAGAGTTGAATGCAAATCGGATTGATTCCGGACTCAACCTAACAAGTATTCAAATCTTATAACACTATTAATTGTGAATCACAAACAATAAAATATTGAGACAAAACTAATTCATAGATTCAAAACATGTTGAGAAATCAACTTTTATCCCATAACCAATAATATGTTTAGCTACTCATAGCTATGGAGTTCATCATAATCAATATTCAATAATAAAATAATGAAGAAGAAGAACAAAAGCAAACCCTAGAAGCGTAAAACAAAACGGCTCTCCAAAATTCCAAGAAAAAGATATTCTATAAGTTGTAGAAGACCTTCCCTTTATAGCTTTTCTCCAACTTCTAAAATTAGGTCTAGTCTTCAAAGTCCATTAGATGAAAAATCCACCAAGCCCATAAGAAGGAGAAACCCATGTAGAAAATATGACCCAAAAGTGGTCGCCGAAAATGCATATTGTGGCCGGAAATTGGCCGGAAGGTCGCCGGAACATCTCAGGTGACCTAAAAATCCGCCCGGTCACCGGATCGGTGAGTCAACCTTTGTAGGATCGGCGGGTCAACTCGAGTCGATGATTTGTCGACGAGTCGGGTTGATTCGGGGTGAATCAGCCGGTTAAAGTCACCGAGTGGGTTAGTTGCCAAGCCCAAGCGCTTGCACATGCCTTAAATTGTCTTTGCACTGTGATGGTGCATCACCACTTTACTCCCAGCCATAGTGGCTCTCCTGCAACTCTCTGCATTTCAGCCTCTCTTTCTGTCTAGTCCATAATTCCATCTCCACTTTCTGTAGCACAGCTGCAACTACAACACTCCACAATTCCATTGCAAACACCATTTTCTAGTCTTGCACCTGAACTGCCTTTGGCAACATCGTCTCATCTGTGACTCTGTCTTCAAGTTCAACAGCACCACTGAGAATCACCCATTGACAGCCTCAACTCCAGCTACCTTTATCACCTGCTTCTCCATCTTACAACCAATTTGCACCTGCACCAACCGAGACTGCAATTATACCATCTCTTCCAATCCTGCACCAGCTATTGCATTGCAGCCATCTTCACCAGCTTGCACTTGTTCAGCTCAGACCCATCCATTACCAGGCCATATCAGCTCACACATACACTGGCGAACATTCATTCAAATCTGCCATTACCTGCAATCTCTTGTCACAAACATGACCATCTGGTCATCAACACCATAAGGACCATGGCACCACTAGCTCCACCTGCAATATTACTCCACACTAATTCCATTTCCTTTGTGTCTCAGCTGCTCACAACACTCTGCCAAACAGATCATCACCACTGCCTACTTCATTACCAATTCCCTGTATCATTATCCGAGCCACATTCCACCATTTACTGCAACCTGCCATTGCACAACCACCTCCCTGTAATTCAACATCAACTCCAATTTCACAGCTCAAGCCACACTGCAACATCTGCTATCACCAAAACATCAATACTGCACCAGAGCATCACCATCTCAGCCTTAGCACCTAACTATCACCAGCTAGCCTCCATCTATATTCCATACCTTGCAACACAGGATCTGCCACAACTCCACAACATTGTCTCACCACCAATCAGCATCTCCCTGTCACCTGATGAGTGCCAAATAGTGCATATTTATACACCTTTTTATTGGCATTTTACTCATCTTTTGCGCTTAGAAATCGAGATATTATCCCAGATTCTCGTGTTTTCTTTGTTTTCAAGAATAAATATTTGTATTAATTAATTTTGTGTTTTTAGGCAATAAATAAAGCTTGGAGAATCCGAGGAGCCAAAAGAGCGAAGAATTGGAGTCAAGTGCCCAAGGAGCAGAAGTCGAAGCTCACAAGCTGCATATCTCAGCTTGCAACCCAACAAGTAGCAACTCATCTACAAGACATGGGCTAGAGCTACCCACGACCCGGATCCGAACCCGCTCATCCCGAGCCGTTGAGATCGCTATCTTCCACATCCAATGGTCGCGCCTCCACGTGCATCATAGATCGCTGCTCCGTGCAACACCGAGATCAAGCCAAAACCGCTACCTCCCCGAGCCGTTCGAGATCTCCATCGCCTCCATCCGACGCTCGCTAGGCCAGTCTCATCATTCCCGATGCACCCGCCAACACCGAAGCCCCCATACCCTATACCCTATCGAGCTTTACCCATTTTCTTTTCTTCTTCTCTTTCTTTCTCCCCATACCTCTCTGCAACTTCTTCTCCTCCCTTACCCACGACACAGCAGACTCTGCTTTTCCACCACGCAACCGCCACCTTCATCATCACCTTGCCAGCGACAACAACTCCCAGTAGTACCTGCCACCCCTCTCTACTTCGAGTTATCTCTTTCTTAGCCTCTACCAACCCTAGAAGCTAATTCAAAGATAACTAGAAGCTAGGGTTTCACAACAACCACGCATGGAGTTGCAGAGCGATTGGACGTAAGGGAGAAGCGAGTCGGGGGTATGGGTTTGTTGATTTTTCAATTAAAATAGAAATTAGGGTTTGGTATTTTGGATTTACTTTTGCATGTATAAATAAGAGAGGTAGAAGATGATTTTTGCTCACGCCTGGATTAGCCAAAGTCAATCACTTTAGTTTTAATTTTGTGTATTTTGTTATTCTATCATGTTTTAATTTAATTGCTAGGGTTTCACCGAAACCCTAATTCCCAATTGTGTTTGAACCGTGTTGAATGTTCTTGAGAGCTTAATGTATTAGATAGCTTCAAATTTTATCACTTCAACTCTTTTCTCTCACAAAGGCATACCAAAGCCATGGATGCACCGTAGTTAGGTTAATACTTGAGTTGAGAGTGATTCACTCTTGCTTCTAATTTTAATACTAATTCCCCGACTAGTTGTGCTAAATTAGACAACTAGTACTTAGGGTTAGTGCCTTAGCTGCTATTGAAGTTATCACTTGGGGAAACTCTTAGATAAGTGGTAGCTAGTGACAAGCTTCACTTGTCCGATATAAGAACAAGAACTCAAACTAGTTGAGCACATAGTAGGAATTCAGAGGTGGATTTGAAGACCTAGCAAGCCTTTCTTTTGTCACTGTATACCTTAGTTTAGGTTTATTTCATTTCATCCCAGCCGTATCGGCAAAACCCCCCTGTTGTTACCTTGTCACTACACATTTTCACTTGAAACTCAGTTGAAGAAGCCTTAGATCACACACAAAGCACACACAAGTCTCTGTGGTTCGACCCGTACTTGCCGCGTCTCCGATAGACGCCGTGCACTTGCGGTTATCACCGTAGGCCATATAATTCATACACTTTCGAGGCCTACCAAGTTTTTGGCGCCATTCATGGTACTTGGCGTGTGCCCGTGTTCATTGGCTCGCTACACTGATTTTCAACCTTGTAGATATCAGCCCCGCATCTATAACTTAGTTAAATTTTTGAAATCATATCTATTCTAGCTAGTTTTGCTTCCTCGTATATATCCGTTCCGCATTTAACTTTTGGTTTTAGTCTTTGTAGGTAGTTAACCACCCTGCATTTCCTTTTCGGTTTCTTAGTGCATTTTGGTATTGCATTTAGACATCTCATAGTTTTCATCCATCCTTGTTACCACAACTATAGCTAAGCATCTGTGAATGCATACGTGAGATTGAGCATTGGCTTTATTAGTGAAACTTTTCAGCCGGTGATAGCCATTCTTGAAGTTCACTTTGCTTTAATTTGTACATTGCTAAAACTTCCTTGTTGAGCTAGCAGGTACCTCTTGTGCATTGTCTTTGATTGTCTGCAGGCACAAAAGGGAGAAAGGCAAGGAAGCGCAAACAGAGCAAGCCTGTGGAAAGACAAAGAATTGAGCAATACCTCCACTGTGGCTAAAGTAAGTTGGTCACTCTCATTTCCTTTTACACTCTATATATGCATGCTAGGCCTGTAAATCAAATCTTTTAAGCTTGTTGATTAGCTTTGTGGATCTTTGAACCATCTTTGCATGAGAAATTAGCAACTTTGCTAGGTATCACCCACACTGTGGCAAACAGTGTAGTTACTCCGCGCATCTGCCTTGACAATTTTGTGCATGCTCTGTGAAAACTAAGGATAGGCCCACTGTGCATAAACTACCCTTTCACAACTTGTTATTTGGCCAAGTTGAGCCTTGTCAATGTTTGCATGACTTGTTCTTTGGCCAACCCATGATTGAACCCTAGGCTTGGTCCACACGATAAGCTAGTCTACCACCGCATTGCATTGAAATCTGTGTTTTGACATATACATAAAATCGTGTTTGGGGTAACTTGAGCTGTAGTTCACCGTGAATTGTGCTATAACCCTCCATTACCAAGAAGGCGTGAGTGCGAATAGCAATCTGTGAGACCCTCTTCGCCGCTCACCTCGACCTGCCGTATACCACTCAAGCACCCGTAGCTGTGAGGATACACTTAGGTAGCCAAGCTAGGTGAAAACCAAGAGCATTAACTAGCTCCCTGAACCAACAAGCTTAACTCGCATAAAATCGGGCTGCCATTCCCACAAAACCAAACATCAACTGGGCTGTGCAGTTCCTCACTGCTGGGCTGTGCACTGTACATCAACCCACATACCTGGGCTGACTGACCCCAAAGCTGAGCTCTACACAAACTGAAGCCCACCCATTGGGCTCAACCTAAGCTGCAAAACCACTGAGCCCACAAGAACTCAAACTGGGCTGTTAGCCTTCCCACATAACCTGGGCTTAATCTAAACTGAGCCCACAGTTCACTGGCTGGACTTTCCCAACCAACCAAAAACCCAATGAACCAAATCCACACAAACCAAATGAAACCCAAAAACCCAATAAACCAAACTTAGTCCACTTCACTGGGCTTTGAGTTCAATTTGAGAGCTAGACCATGTCGGATTTTGGTCCGCATCCGATGGAACAAATAAATCCCTTAGAGAGCTTGCTTACGGGCACCTATCACAGGATGAACACCCCACATACCATAGTGACTTTAGGGAATTTTATGGGCCTTCTCAGGGCCCTGATCTCACATACCCTAATCATTATGATCACATACATCATCCACCACAGGTTGAAAATGAACAATTTTCTCATACCTATCATCACTTTTAGATCAATTAGAAGTTCGACTATCTCGCTTTAGTCGGACAATAACTCGCCTTAGAAAGGCAATCTGTCGAATCTAATTCCTCTAGGCAATATATTTATGCTTGCACCTTATGTGGTGGCTTAGACCACCCCGTTAGTTGTTTATATTTTGCATGCTTTTAGACAGTCTAGGGAAAACCATGATAACCCAATGTACGAAGTGTCTAGAAGTGACTATTGGGACCATAATCAACCTGCACACATGCATCATTCACCACAGTGGGGAGATGAACAATTTTATACTCCTCCAACTCCTAGTTTGCAATCAACAATGGAAACACTCATGGAGCAAAATGCTAGGCTTGAAATGAATGCAATGCATGACCATCCATATAGAACATGTCTGAATTTCCCTTCTCTAGTGAACCTCATGCACAACCATACAATGAATACCCATATGAGGAATGCATACCCACTAGTGAAGACTCTCCTTCAATAGAAAAACTCAAAATGATTCTTCACCTGATTGAATTACAAAATGATAGGATTGAAAATAGTGTTTCTAGTCTTACTCATGCAACTAACATTGAATATGAACCTAATCCAGAGGTAGATGAGTACACTAAAAGTACTACAATTTTGAATGGAGAAATGAATTCTTGCTATGATGATGATGATGAATATGAAGAGCATGTGTATTTTGAAAATGTAATAGAATCTTTAGGTTCGAGACGTTAGACGTCTCTTCCTTGGAACTCCCATGAATGATGCTTCTTCTAATATTCATATATGTGATGATGATGTGGAACCTGTGCCATTGTCCTGTGAAAGTGAACATGATTTACCCTCTTTTGACTTTAGGAAAGTGTGTGATGGTACAAATGATTTTAAAAATGAAAACAACCTAGATGTACCTAACCTCTCTCCTGAGTCACAAATTGAAACTCCTTCACCCAACCTAGGTGTAGTTTGTAACAAAATTGCAATACCAACTTTTCTAAAAATGCCTAACTTAGGCCTAGAGCTTTGTGCTTCCCAAGTCCTCTTGGACTATTTTGCATCAAAGTATAACACTCTTAAGGAGCCACAGTTGGAATATGTATGTCTGCTAAATTAGCAAAACTCATTTCGAGTTAGACCTTTTGCATGATGTACCTTTAAAATTGCAAGATTTTGTTCTCACAAACACACCTGTTCACAAGTTTAGGTTTGGGGGAAACTCTTTCACATTTGCAGTCTTACTTGCACTTTCATATTATATTTGTGTAAGACTGTTGATGTTTGTATATATTTTCTATTGGGTTGATCCTCAACTCTTTAGACTGTTAGTTTATGGTGAATTTTCATTGAATATATCCAAGGACTTGTTAAATTTTTCTTTTCTTACATCGGTTGAGTCTTCTTGCGCATATATTATGCTAATCCAATATGATCTCCACTGAGAATGTTGGATTTTAGCCTTGACTAATGAAGCTCAAACCTTGCTCCCGCCGACATACCCTGGTAATCTCTTCCCTTTTATCTTTTCAAAGATAGTTCTCATGGTATGTGACTGTTTAATTTTTCCTATCTCGTTGACACATTGAGGACAATGTTTGATTTAGGTTTGGGGTGCATTTGCATATAGAGTTTTTAGTCTTTTTTAATTTTTAGTCTTTTATTTTATCTTTTAATTTAAAAAAAAAAAAAAAAAAAAATTCAAAACTCTTTTTGTAAAACCTCCAACTTTTAGAGATTTTAGAGTCACTAGCATGCTTCTAGCTATGTTTACATAGAAATCTGACCGAAATAACAAAAGTTAGAAGTACTGGGAGAACACAATCGGGTTTCTTAGTTGATTAGAGCGTTAAAGTTGGATTTAACCATACCAGAGGGCGAATTAGGTGCTGTTTAGATATTCGGTAGTAGAATTGTGATCACCCATAGTGGAGACTACCCATTTTACATCAAGTGAGGCACCAACCTTCAAATTTTTGCAACTTTCTAGAAAAGTCAAGTTAGAGTGTGTGTCACCTTACGTAAATTAGGGTAGGAATGGTGAGCTACCCAACTTCGCACCAATTTCAGCACTACTTTTGATCTCTTGAGTGCTAGTTTTTGTCAATCATGAGGGTGACGTCTAAAGATGAAAACTCCTTCTAAATACCGATTTGTAGTTAGCATCATTCTCTCTCTCAATCGCAAGACCCATAGAAACACATCATCGTCGAACCTGAGCAAAGATCGAGAATATTGAAAGAAAAATTGATATAGTCCAAGGTTTATGTGCAACAAAGAAAAGAAAATAGGATGAGAATTAATAAAATTTATAAAATCAAGACAATACAAGTTGTGGAAAAATTGAGTGATAAAGTCCTTTGTCCATGGAGTTAGTTGTTTCATTATTTGTATTTTATTTTCACTTTTTGTATGTAAAAAAAAAAAAAAAAAAAAATATTGTAGTTTATTTTTGCTACCACCATGATAAAGAAGAATTTAAAAAGAAAAATCCAAACAACAAGGAAATTGAGTAGAAAAATTAAAATTTGTCAAGTTTTGTGAAGTTTAGAAGTTCGTCATCAACATTTGAAGACCGAAGACCGAAGATTGAAGACGTTTCTATGGTTCTTATGAGAGAGTGATATTAATTGCCGATCGGGTGAGAAGTGAGTGAGTACTCCCACCCCTTACTAATGGTTGATTTTCCTTTCTTAGAGATCATCGAAAAGATTCTTTTGTCCACATTTCGTGGAATCTCCAGATTTTATTTCGGAAGGTTATCCTTCTTACCTACAACGTGTGCGGGGATTTCTCTCTTTATTCCCGCCGCACACATGAGAGACTAAAAGCGATCTTTTTGAGTGCAATTATCATAAAACCCTAATGGTGAGGCAGAAGTTGAGACTTATGATCACAATCGAATCCAATTCTTTCATATGGTATGGTTACTTCTCAAGCACTTAAGTATGAGAATGCGTTCTTCGATAGTTCTAACTGCATTACTAGCATGCGTAAACTCTATGTCCTCATAGCTTCTAGGATGCTTGAGACTCTTTTACACTCGAAGTTGGAGAAGGTTTGTGGGTACACCTGCTAAACCCTCACGAGACTACAACTCGTCCACTAGGGACACCTAGAGGTTTAAAGGCTTAGTGCATACGCTAAATGCATTCGAGAGACTGCACGGGGGTATAGTTAGGATTTCTTATTTTCTCGTTTCACTTGAGGACAAGTAAAATTCGGAGTTTGGGGTATTTGATGAGTGCCAAATAGTGCATATTTATACACCTTTTTATTGGCATTTTACTCATCTTTTGCGCTTAGAAATCGAGATATTATCCCAGTTCGTGTTTTCTTTGTTTTCAAGAATAAATATTTGTATTAATTAATTTTGTGTTTTTAGGCAATAAATAAAGCTTGGAGAATCGAGGAGCCAAAAGAGCGAAGAATTGGAGTCAAGTGCCCAAGGAGCGGCCAAGCCAGCGCGCAACACAGCTTGCAACCCAACAAGTAGCAACTCATCTACAAGACATGGGCTAGAGCTACCCACGACCCGGATCCAACCCGCTCATCCCGAGACGTTGAGATCGCTATCTTCCACATCCAATGGTCGCTGCCCACGTGCATCATAGATCGCTGCTCCGTGCAACACCGAGATCAAGCCAAAACCGCTTACCTCCCTGGCTGCCTCGAGATCTCCATCGGCTCCATCCGACGCTCGCAGGTGGTCTCATCATTCCCCGATGCACTCTGCTCAACACCGAAGCCCCCATACCCTATACCCTATCGAGCTTTACCCATTTTCTTTTCTTCTTCTCTTTCTTCTCCCCCATACCTCTCCTTCTTCTCCTCCCTTACCCACACGAGCAGCAGCTCTGCTCTTCCACCACGCAACCGCCACCTTCATCATCACCTTGCCACGACAACAACTCCGGTAGTACTGCTACCCCTCTCTACTTCGAGTTATCTCTTTCTTAGCCTCTACCAACCCTAGAAGCTAATTCAAAGATAACTAGAAGCTAGGTTTCCCGCAACAACCACGCATGGAGTTGCAGAGCGATTGGACGACAAGGGAGAAGCGAGTCGGGGTATGGGTTTGTTGATTTTTCGAATTAAAATAGAAATTAGGGTTTGGTATTTTGGATTTACTTTTGCATGTATAAATAAGAGAGGTAGAAGATGATTTTGCTCACGCTGGATTAGCCAACATAATCACTTTAGTTTTAATTTTGTGTATTTTGTTATTCTATCATGTTTTAATTTAATTGCTAGGGTTTCACCAAACCCTAATTCCCAATTGTGTTTGAACTGTGTTGAATGTTCTTGAGAGCTTAATGTATTAGATAGCTTCAAATTTTATCACTTCAACTCTTTTTTCTCACAGTGCATACCAAAGCCATGGATGCACCGTAGTTAGGTTAATACCGAGTTGAGAGTGATTCAGCTCTTGCTTCTAATTTTAATACTAATTCCCGACTAGTTGTGCTAAATTAGACAACTAGTACTTAGGGTTAGTGCCTTAGCTGCTATTGAAGTTATCACTTGGGAAACTCTTAGATAAGTGGTAGCTAGTGACAAGCTTCACTTGTCCGGTATAAGAACAAGAACTCAAACTAGTTGAGCACATAGTAGGAATTCGTAGGTGGATTTGAAGACCTAGCAAGCCTTTCTTTTGTCACTGTATACCTTAGTTTAGGTTTATTTCATTTCATCCCAGCCGTATCGGCAAAACCCCCCTGTTGTTACCTTGTCACTACACATTTTCACTTGAAACTCAGTTGAAGAAGCCTTAGATCACACACAAAGCACACAAGTCTGTGGTTCGACCCGTACTTGCCGCGTCTCCGATAGACACCGTGCACTTGCGGTTATCACCGTAGGCCATATAATTCATACACTTTCGAGGCCTACCATCACCTTTAACATCCATCTACTTGAGTTGTTACTACAAGTCACAAACAAGACCACCACAGAGCCTAACCTCCAACCCATTCACAAATCAAATCCAGTGAAATCGTCCCAGTCTGCCTTGGAACTCATTAAACCCAAATCTCAACTCAACCACAAGAACTCAACCATTTAACAACCGTAAATCCACAATCTTCTCGTTCTTCATAACTTGATTTGATACCAGCTGAAACATATCAATTTCACCATTAACCCTAAATTCGAGCTCAACAACAGCAGCAACAGTGACACAATCTCCCTCAATCTCCATTCATCTCTGATTTCTCCGATTCAACAGATCCCACGATTATCTTCATCAACCTGTCCATTTACCAGCAGCAATAGATTCATCTTCTACAAATTCTTCATCGTCAACCATTACAGTAACAGCTCAACAAACCCCCATCGATCTTTTCCATTTCAAACCACCAGAAGTCCTTAGTTCTTCCTTACTCTTGATCGCAACAACTCTAACTTTCGAGCCACTCTCAGAAAGCATCACACAAACTCGTCAACCCTAATAACCAAATCTATCAAGCATCTGTTAAAACCATCACCTTCTCAATCTCTCCCTGAATTTCTCTCAACACATCGATCCATGGCCGCCTTCATTTCCTCTCTCAGTTTCAGGTGAAAAAAATGAATGAATGAGAGAAACATCTTCTCTCGATTTAGTTTTTAGGATAAGGTTTGGATAATGACACCCTCTGCATCGGATAAGGACACCCCGGTGGATGCCCCATAACATGTGGTCACCCCTAACCACAGTGGCTGTATTTAACACTCCTCCTAATAGAGTTGCCCATTAACCTTGGGTCGACTCCATATATCATTTGCTGTGAGATGACAATTTAGCCCTTTTTGCTCAAATTGGATACTTTCTTCTTCTTTTCCTCCGTGCGACTCCGAGTACCTAAGACTCCGTTACATGCATGATTGATCACAAGAGATTCAAGTGATTGTGTGCATGTGTTTATTGAAGATCTAAGAAGATTTGAAGAAAAAGAAGATATTGAAGATTTCTGATTTGTGGGTTCATAATCTTTGGTGTGCACAATACTTGTTTCGGTAAAAGAGGATCCAATTAATAATCGGTTTATCCTTGTGATAGATTGGATTGATTAATTGAGTAGATCGGCATCAACACAATTCTTTGGATTAAGAGTGTTATTGGCTTAATCTTAAACGATTACTTCGGTAATTGAACATAAGATAGATCTAAGGACCTGACGAAGGATTTTATGTTAAGATAAACAGAAGAGCCTTTGTCCGACTCATATCACTTGGTTGAAGAGAGTTGATACCAAACAGATTTGTTGTTCCTTTACTGTTTGGAATACGAACCAAAGGAATTGTTCCAAGTACGTGACTTATTCATAGGTCGGAGGCGTGGGAATACAGACAGAACTAGGTGAACTATAGGTTTCGTTGCTTGGTCTAAACTCTACGAAGTTAGGTGTAATTTTGTGTAGTGGCTTAATCCTGAGAGTATTCATTCGAAAAAGGTCCTGGGTTTTTCTGTATTTGCGGTTTCCTCGTTAACAAAATCTTGTTGTGTCATTTACTTTATATTTCCGCATTATAATTGTTTTATTATAATTAAAGTAAATCACACAAACGTTAATTCCTATTTACTTGATAAGTGAATCCTATTGTGTTTGGTTAAGTCCGAACCTTTTTATCAAGTAACATACTTCGTTGTTGTATTGTCTCGATCTCGTATCCATAGACGATCACACGAAGTGTGAACCGATTAGTTGTATTGTCTCGACTCAATCCATAGACAATCACTTTCGGAGAAAGGACTTATAGGTAGGAAAAGTTTTAGCTTGAGGTATATTTGGGTACCCTCGCCTTTTCACTCTCTTTGGTCGATCTCCTGAATAAATCAGAGAAAATCCACCTACCATAACGGATCTCATGAAGATTCAGGAAATTCTTGCCAAGAATTAGATAGACATGGCTACAACACAAAAGGAGCTATGCACTCATCTCAAGAATCTCACAGACAAATTATCGCCTGAACAAACTCAGCCCCAGCGTCAATCAGAGAAAGAAAAAGGAAAGGCCAATGAAGTATCCTCGGCCGCTGATCCTAGCGTCTCCCCAATCCAGATTCCGGAAGATGATGAAGTTGTTGCAGATAACCCACCAGTGAAAGAACCATCAAACTTCATCACCCGTGAAGATTTGGAGTGTTTCCTGGAGAATCGTAGAAAAGATAAGACATCCTCTATCCATCGTCATCAACCTCCATATCCTGCTTCTACATAGAGAATTCCTCTTCCGAAGGGTTACACTTCTCCAATATTCACACTATATGATGGAACAAGCAATGCTCGAGAACACGTTTCCCGATTCCTGAAGTCATTGGGTGAACATGAACACAATCATGTTGTCCGTCTGAAGGAATTTTCGAAATCTCTGACTGGACGAGCATATACCTGGTACAATAACATTGCGTCAGGGACTATCAGCAGTTAGGGAGAGATGGTTAATGCTTTCTACCAGAAATATTTCTTCGTCTCTGAACAAGAACATCGAACATCCGAACGACTATGTGAAAAGGTTCAGTGTCCAAGCTTTGGATTGCCATGATCTGAATGTCACTGAACAACAGCTGGTGGACTTATGTATCAACGGAATGATCCCGGTCTACAGAGCTTTACTGGACAATTTGCGATTCCAGACTTTCTCAGAGCTTCATGAAGCAACTAAACGGTCAGCAACCACTTCCCCATCCCTACTGGAAATAGCAAAAGCTATAAAGGTCGAAGAACCACGAGAAACTCGAGGAAGTACCAGGCGTCTGATCAATAAGCAATACAATATTCAACCTTCCACAAATGTTGTTGCTAAAGGGAGCAAAAGGAAGGCTGATACGCAACAAAAGAACATTCCTCCAACATCTCAGGCTCCTGCAAAAGTATTAAAGAAGGATAACCAAACTCGAAATACACAAGAACCAACTCAACGTCAGCAAAAAGACCAGGGAGAGCCAGACTTTCCTTTTCCAATTGAAGAGGTGATCGAGCTATTAGAAGTCTGGATCCAAGATGGTGCGATCAAATTGCCTCCTGTCATGAGAGAACCAACTGGGGAAGAGATGGAGAATCCACATTATTTTCGATTTCATAGAATTTTCAATCATCCAACAAGCGATTGCAGAATCTTAAAGCGCATTTTCAAAGAAAAGGTCGACTCATGAGAACTTGGGACTGAATGGGTGCACATAAATCCTCTCCCAATCATGACTTTCACTCTCTCTGAACAACGCGTCAAAGAAGCATTTCAATCCTTGATCGGGCATGTATGTGAATTGCTTTATCTATAAAAAGCTAAGAGGAAAGACATGTTCATGTCTTTGAATCACATAGTATCAGGGAAACGCATATCCATTCCAGAGATACTCCCTGGACGTCCATCCACAGACAAGAAAATGTAGGACTGGGGACTCCTTACCAATCTCAAGGGAAATAAATTCAAGCGAGCGTTGGTCGATGTTGGCACGGCTGTTAATATCATCCCTTTGAAGACTCTCAGAGCTGCATGCACCACTCGACAAGAAGCCACTCATGCTCCTATCTCAGTCAGAGATCACGAAAGAATACCCAGAGATGCATATGGCTACATCTTTCTCGAAATGAGAATTGGTTCAACCTATACAGAAACCAAGTTTCACATAATCATGGAGGACTTAGGGTATTATATGATCCTTGAATGAACGTGGATCCATGTTGAAAAGGTAACTACCGAAGAAGTACCTTCGATTACGCATTTCTCTGATATGGAAAGCTCCGACTCAGGAGACATGATAGACACTTAATCAAAGTACCTGGAGGAATTTCAAACTCTGATGGATTTGAAACAAGAACCAGGGGAAAATGTACTAACATTTATCAAGAGGTTCCGCGCTCAGGAAAGTCTCATCCCTCCTCATACGTCCATATTATCTACTTTCAAACATGCCACCCTAGTCCGGGGACTCAACCCTGCTAACAACTTAGCTGTTGCAAGACGCTATGAATGGGTAACCTCGCCTCAGCAAGATTTCACTAAGTGTTTGAATGTGGAACCCCTACGAATCGAGCATCTTACTGAGACACTCATTGCTGAAATGATGTCTAAGCACTGTCTTGGGTATTCTCCTATAACCTTGCATGAGTGTCCGTATGTACCACAAAGTCATAAAGCTTTGATGATTGCACGAGCATGGAATCCCACTGTCAGAGGAATGCCGAACTAGCAAAAGATATTCAGGGCACGAACGATCAAGCCTAACAAATTCCACGAAGGAGATTTGGTTCTCAAAGCAACCAAATGCAATCTTCATTCTACAAGGAACTCCAACTTGAAAGGGCCTTTTATGATTGCTAAGTCGGTTAATGGAAGATATTACAAGTTGGCTGATATGAAGGGCAAGAAGATCATGCCATTAATACAAGAAAATTGGCTCAAAGCATTTAACGTCTGAGGCATTCGACGTTTGAGGTGTTAAACGTTTGCATGAGCATCCAAGATACCTAAACTTTGCGTTTTTAGGATTTTCTTTCAGCTGTATTTTCAATTCCTCCAAAACGTTTGCAATACTTGCATTCAGTATTTGAATTCATCAATTTATCAAAGTTCATTTTACTTAAAGAAAATATCTATCAAATCCAAAAGAAAATCCTCAATCCACTTATTCAAAACCAATCAAAAAATCAAAATCAAAATAAAGCCTCACATCTCTCATAAGTTCAAGGTTCAAGAGGTTATGGAAGAAAATTAAAGAACATCTGCAAAATAAGATTTCTGCTCCTCTGCATTCTTCAAGACTTGCAAAGCCGCTTTCTCTAATTCCAGTTCTTCGGTCAACCTAGCAATCTTTTCCTCTTTCTTTATCACAGCATCATTGGGAAAGGGTATGTTCTTTTCACGAGAATCCTTGATAATGTGTATTCTATGACGGAGCAACTTCACGTTGAAACCAAGTCTCTCGGAATTCTCCAAGTTGTACTCCCAATCAAAGAGTACATCTTGAGTAACAACACTTCTAGCTATGGTTCGTATATCATCTATAACGCGCAAGATGGTTCCTACTTGCATTGTCCAGAAGTAACTACAATTGGGGTCTTTAGTAACGACAATATGACCATAGCTCTTCCATATTTTCTCGTACAAGCCAGCATACCCAGTGGAAACGCTAAATCCACCAACCAGTTCATGATACGGGAGTAACTCACCGAATGGAAGAGCAAAAGCAATCCATGCATTAGGATATTCGTGCACCACCATACGAGTCTCGATCATTGAGCGGCTTCTTCAATTGTTAGAGAAACTTCTTTTATCACTGGAATCATTGAAGAAGTTTCTTCTATCATGGGAGCAGGAGCAATTTCTTCTATCATTGGAGCAGGAGCAGTTTCTTATATCTCTGAAGAAATGGCGACTTGAGCTACGTTCTCTTCAACAACTTCAGTGGAAACATGCTCACGGACATGGGGTACAGAGATGGTGATATCATCATTTTGATTCACCATATTGTTCGAATCATCATTAATTATTGGCTCTGTTATCCTCAACTTCGTTATTTGGCACCTAATATGATGATTACGTGGGATTAGAACACTCCGAGCATGGAAATCAAAAGCAATCATCAAATTCAGAACGTAAGTGATCTAACATCATCAAATTTATTCATTCTGCATTCAAGACAAATAGTATAAAAGTCATAAAAAGACGTTTTACAACAAGCTCATCCGAGGAGATTTTACATTGTCCTGTATAAGACGACGAATTGGGAGCAATTGATAAGGAATCTAAGGTTGAGTAGTATATCATTCTCTTCGTATGGATGTCCTATACAACATATCAAAAATTCATGGTAATTGGATGAATAGAAAAAAGATGTGGCCGAAACATCGAACAACATGACAGCTGAAATTTTTCTGAAAACTTCCTGGAAGTTTACTGTTTCATCGATTTTGACCCAAAAACCTGCTCAAAATTCAAAAAGCTCTACTAATAAAGCTAGTAAATTTCCTGGGCATGAGAAAACATGGGTAAATTGCGAAAATATGACATCACATGAAGATTCTACAGCGTTTTTGCTAAAAGACTGAATTCTGAATTTTCTGGTGACGTATTTCGACAAAAATTTTCATTCATTCATATGGATTCTCATTCATTCATTCACAAATTGGCAATTTCATACTTCTATGAAGAAAATACAAGATGGAAACTTACTTGAGTGGTCTCCGAATCGTTTGAAGGGTCAATATTATCAGCATCACCATTGGGGGCATTGTTACCTTCATTCGGTTATAATTCTTGAAGATTCTCTTTCTCGCCATCATTTGAAGACTAATGAGAATTATTAATATCTTGATTATCCACAATGATATCCTCCTGGATATATCAACAATAATCATTATTATTTTCACTCAAGAAGTATCGTGGTCGGTTATACGAAGAAGTACTTACATCGATTTCTTCTTCTTCATCACTGGACTCAGGAGTTGCTTGCTCCATCGGAGCGAGTCGAAGACCGTCAATACTTGATGGAGCAAAATTCTAAAACGAATTAACAAGCATTGGTTTCATGATCCTAATTACACGAACAAGGAAAAAGTCACGGTAGAAGCAGCGTTAATGACTAACTAGGAAAAATAACTGAAGATTTCACGGTGTTCGGTATCATCATGTAATCCTTACTTCTGTTGTCTCCGCCATGGGGACTTTCTCCCACCTCCATGAAGTCTACATTGATTCGAGGTCTCACAACACGACCATCCTTCGGTAAAGTTAACGAAATAATTAAGATGTGATTATCATGCCTTTACCAAAATCGTAAGAAGAGTACTTACTTGTGGACATCCTGGAAGTGTTTTTCTTTTATCCCCACTGAAGAGATACTTCAATCTTGGTCGATCAAAAATCATCTCAGCATAAGGAGGTTCTCGTACCAGAGGTTGAACAACCATTACAAAATTGTGCAAACGCTCAAGTTGCTAATACCAGAAGTCTGTATATAACCCGGAGTTGCATATGTGGCTCGGTCAGAACAAGGAAACAAATAATTATTTCCTTCCACATGTGTACCATCCAAATGAGCCTTAAGTTGCTCAATCGATGGCTTATTCTTTTGAAAACTCGGAGTACATTGATTGAGACCCATCTATCGAGCCACTCTATCAATATTATATTCTTCCACCAGAAACTTTCCTTGTATTACTCATACTAAATAACCAGGATTGCAACTCAGTATTAAGGATCTCTCACCATCACTCAGGTCAGTGCCGGATTCCAAAGTGATGTTTTCTTCAGCAGTATTAAAAGTGACCAATTGTGAGACGAAAGAAGGAACCGACACCCACTGAAGAAAATTACACTCAGACTCATCGTTTAAAACACTGGTGAGGCGTTTCTTGATTCGAGACTTCTTTGTGGACCAACGCATAATCCTGGCATTATCTTTCTCGGAGAAAGCTTTACGAGTATCAACATTTGGTTCTTCCAAGACGCTACAGGGGATTGGTGCATAATTCTTGAAGTGCTCCCACATTAAGGCTTGGAGAAACATCGTTTTAACATATGTTTCAATTTTCATAAAGCCATTAGAAACACTGGAATCTATGACTAAGGAGTCTAAATTGGAAAAAACTGAACCCATGAATAGGCTACCGATAGGAACTTCTCACCTTGAGCCATCTTAACGGCAAAAGGAATCAAAAATGGCTTCAACGAGTGTCCACTATCTTCAAGTACGTCTCTGGAAAGCCACAAGCACATGAAAGCAACAATGGTTAATGTACCGTCGACAGGTTCTTCAGGAACCCTATCTCTCGGCCACCAGTGCTTTAACCATTGAGCATAACAAAATTTGGGTAATTTATTGAAGTCATGCATCGTAGTTGTCAAGATGTCAGACATTGCAATCTCCTCTGTTGAAATCTCTTCAGGATAATTACCAGTAACTGGAAGATGCAATAAAGCAACTACGTCCTCCAAAGTGATGGTAAATTCTCCCCATCTACTTATAAAAGTATGAGTAGGAATACACCAACGAGCGAGCAAAGCTATCATACCTCGTACATCATGATAAATAAACAAGTCTACAGCTGCTTGGATAGCCCGCGTCACCTGTGAGCACATGATTATAACCCAACATATGTCTCGCCCATCCGAAAAAGTTTGTTAAAGGTTTTCGGGAAAGCTTGAATTCTATATGCGAAGTATAATAGTGTCCTCCTTGAAAACAAAACCGAATCGTCGCTCGAGGAGACACCAATTTGTTCTGAGTAACGGTCCTGGGATTTATGAGAAGGCGGAATGAAGAACTTGAGAGACGCCTTTCACGCTTATACTGAACCACAAAGAACTCATCATCAGTGTTCGGAATATTCTTAACTCCAGGTGTTTATTCTTCTTCTTCTCTGGAAGTCCCATCTACGGAGGCATCATCTCTAGAAGTCGCATCCGCGGAGGTATCCTCTCTGGAAGTATCATCTCTGGAAGTGCCATCACGAGAATCAGTCATCTTGACAAAGTGGATGTGACATACATGCGATGTTTTTTACTTCAGTATATTATCCATACAAGGCGCAAAATTCAACAAAGCCACGAATCACCAAATGATGGGATGATAAAACGCTCGCATCGGCGTCTACCAAAATGGTAACAATTTAACTCTTACCTATTTTACAGTTCCACTAGCTGTAGTGATTATAACACAAAACTTCGAAACCTTGCTCGTTCCTTCAAACCTGCAAAGACGAGCACAATTCATCATTCAAAAAATCAAAACTTGATTTTTCATAAAACTGTGAGCAATCCACATAATTTTCACCGTGTGAGCGATTTACATAATCTTCACCGTGTGAACATTCACTGATTTTCTACTATGTGTGCATACACTACTAAATCACAAAATTCAAGAAAACATTATTTCACTACGAATGATTGTTTGTTAAGTAAAATTAGTCGATACTGACCCAGAGCCCTTTTTCGCTTTCCCACGGAAAACCGGATTGGTTTCGACTTTTTTTTCTTCTGCTTCTTCTCCACCTCTCCGATCTGGTTTTTCACCCAGCCATGAGCGGCTAATTAGCCGTTCATAGGCTCTAATCTAGGGAGGCACTTAAATCTATAGGTTTCTGCTTAACGGGGTCATATTATATTAGGGAATAGGATTTATTTTAATTTGGAAACTGGTTAGTGGTGGTGGCAGTCGAGAAATCTTTGAAGAACAAGATTGCGTATGAATCTCTACTAATGTCAGGTAATGATGTTGATTATCCCCTTTCAGTCTGATTTTCTGCTTATTTCTCTCTTTGTTGGTTGGTACTTGCGAGTTACGGAAGCTAATTAGGGTTAAGATTTATTTAAAATTGGGTTTTGGTAATGGTGGTGGCAGTCGAGGTTCATCTTATAACTCTCAATCTCTACACGGTTGCGTCTGAGTAACTTATATGTCAGATAATGATGATAGTTTCTTTTCAGTCAATTTATATGAATATTTATCACCCTGTTAACCTAATTTCTACCCAATAATCGTAAGATTTACATTGAAATTTAGTTCCAATTTGAATCTCTGTGTTTTTTTAATCACCCAAAACCCTAATTTTTCTCTATTTATTCCCACCTTCTCAAATTGTTTTACCCACACCCTGTTATGCCCTCTTTCATCAGTTTTCCTTACCAAATCTACATACCATTATACCCTTTGCATTACCCCATTAGTAGCTCTCCAGCTGAGTTTTCAGTATCACCATGCAAGCTGTTTGGCATGGTGATGTCTCACAATTAACAAACATGTTACAAGCCTCCTTGAATTTGAGTAATGGTAGGCAGTTTACCCTTGAAGACATAATCCCTCCAAGGTTCATGAATAATGAACAACTGTGGACAAGCTGCTTGTTAGGAGTTTTCGCAGAACCAGTTGAAAGAAACAGCTGGGACATTAGAAATGCACTACTCTTTCAATGGAAGATTCATGGAGGCCTCTCTATCAAGTCAATCAGTGAATTTATGTTTCTAGTAAGGTTTGAAAGGGAAGAGGAAATGCATAGAGTCCTTGCAGTGGCTACAAGAGTAGTCTATGGTGATCTGTTTTGCATTAAGAAGTGGGATAAGACTGAAAGATTAGTGAACTGGGTTCCTTTGGAAGAGAAATTCTTCATCACAGTTCATAACCTTACACAAGCTCAGGTTAACAGTGAAAACTTAAGGAGGTACATCTCATGTATGGGGGAAATTCTTTCCTTCTCCTTCCCTGTGAGAAAAGCAAATGGTAGCTACTCTATCACCATTAGAGCTAGCATAAGATTCAGGCAAAGGCTCAGCTTCAATGTTATGGCTGAGAATGAGATGGGATTTACAAATGAAATCAATTTCCAATTCCACCATTTCCCAAACAACTACTGTGGCTTCTGTAAAGTCATTGGGCATAAGATAGATAATTGTGAACAGTTTGTGGCTTACCAACAACAAGTGGAAGAACAACAAGCTGAAGCAGATGTTGTTATGGCAGCCATGCAGAACATTGATGAGCAGCAAAGAGAACAAGAGAATTTACAAAACCAGGCTCAGCATAATATGCAAAATGATTGGATGGGTTTTGATGAAGATAGTCTACCTGACACTGAAGAAGAGAACACTGAAGAAGAGCAAGCTGCTTCTGAGATCACTTGCTCTGAGTATCTTAGACAGATTGAGGTAGATCATGCAAGCCAAGACAGTAATAGGGATATTTCTCTCAGTGAGAATCCGACAAAGAAGCTGGTTGGAAACCTTAATGCAATGCTCCTCCTTACATACCTACTAGTGGTGTTAACAGTGATACCTATATGTGGAAAGTAGTCCACAAAAGAGACAGGCCTGGGGAATCTTTGAATTTTGAGGCTGGCTTCTGGAAGGGTTCCAATTCTGCTCAACTACCACAAAATTTAGACTCAGATTACAGTAGAAATTGGCAACTAATGCAATCTTTTTCCACTGGGATACTCCTCTACCAGTTTCCAAAAAGCTGAAGATAAATGAGATTGATTTGAACAACAAGCCACCAGAACCTGTGCTTGAAGCTCCCAGAGATATCCATGTCATCGAAGTACAAGACAGATCAAATACTTCCAACACTCATCCTCATCAGTGGTTTAGTGGTGAAGGCTCTGGTGCACCCCAAGTACCTTTGGACCCTAAGGCAAAGGGCAAAGGAATTGCCAAATTTGGCTAAAACAATATGACCCCTTTAGTTACAGCAGAAACATATATGACCCTTAGTGCAGAACTAGATTAGAGCCTATGCCTATCTTTCTTGGTTTTTTTGTGAAATCTGGTTCCTTGTTGTCTCTCTTTCTGCTGTTTTCTCTTTGTGTTAGTAGTTGTAGTTTATTAGTATTTCCCTATATCCATTGCTTTACTTCTTGTGTCTGTAAATTTGTTTCTGTAATCCTGCTTCATAGTGTTAGTTGTATCTACTTGCCTTTATTCCTGTGTCTAATCTTGGTCTCTTTGTATTCATGCTTTAGTTCTGGTGTCTTCTGTAATTTATTCTCCTCTGTATCTTCTGTAATTTTCATTTCTGGTGTCTGCAATTGGACTTTTTGTAATAATGTTTTAGTATTGATATTTCCCTAAATATCTCATCCCTGCAACCTTATTCTTGCTTCTCTTGAAATTTGGTATAATCCCTTAAGTTGTGAACACTCTTGCTTTCAAACTCCTTCAATCCGGTCCACCCTTTCTCCTATTCATTGTTTTCTTTTTCTTGTTTAGTTCTCTTAACTTAAAGCTCCCCCTCCTCTCCTCTCTGGCTCTTATTCCCTTAATATTTCCCTGTGAACTTTTGACAAAATGAAAATTCTATCCTGGAATGTCCAGGGCATAGGTAACCCAATCACTAAGGACCATCTCTCTTACATTTGCCAAACTTACAACCCAGATATAATTTTCCTGGCTGAGACAAAAGCTCAAATGTCTCGCATGGATTTATTTTTAAAAAAATCCAATTTCTTTGACTGGTTTATCATTCCTTCCGTGGGTTTAGCAAAAGGGTTAGCAATAGCGTGGCACAATAACATAGAAATGAAACTAATATCTGCTCAATTTAATGTGTGACATTTTGAAGCAATTATCGATGACAAAAAATCTTTCATCACATTTGTTTATGGTGCAGTGGATGCTGAAGGCAAAAGTGAACAATGGAACTATATTTCAAATTTAGTTCAACAAGTGGATAAACCCTGGACTCTGATTGGTGATTTAAACATTATACTTGATCCGGAGGAAAAGCAAGGGGGAAACAAGGCCAGCTCAAGTAACAAGCAAAATATCCTACAGATTATAGACTCAACGGGGTTACAAGATGCGGGATTTGAAGGTGCACCTTTCACATGGTCAAACAACAGAAAAGGAGATGCAAACATCTGCGAAAGAATTGACAGAGCATTGACTTCATGCATCTGGAATCAGGTATTCCCGGATACAAAAGTAAAGCACTTACCTAGAGTTGGTTCTGATCATACTCCTATTCTTCTAGATACAAAGCCGGAAAAATTAAAACTTCAAAAGTCATTTAGATGTATCAGATCCTGGCTCTCACACTCTAGCTTACCCGAAGTAGTTAAGGCTTCTTGGGAATCTCATTCCACCTACTCAACAAATGACAATTTTTCCCTCAAACTCCAACTATTATCCTCCGATCTTGCCCGGTGGAACTCGGATATCTTTGGCAACATACATAAAAATATCAGGAACTTAAACAATAAAATTGAGAATATCCATAGATCCGGGAATATTGCCAAAGATATAGACAAGTTAAAACAACTCCAAGAGGAATTAGGTAAATGGTACCAGATCAAAAATGACTACTACCATCATCTATCGAGAGATAAATTTTTTAAAGAATATGACAGAAATACAGAATACTTTCATGCCACTGCCTCAAATAGGAAAAGAATCAACTCCATAAACACCCTTAGAGAACCTTCTGGCTTATGGCTATCCGACAGAGATCAAATATATTCCCTTCTAATCAATCATTTTTCCCAAATTGGCACATCCCAAAAAAATAATTGTAACTTTGACTTGTCTAGCATCATAAAACCGTGCATCTCTGAAGACGAAAATTTATCTCTCCTAAAAATTCCCTCAAAAAATGAAATCTGGCTAACTCTCTCTAATATGAACCAATGGGGTGCGCCGGGGCCGGATGGGTTTCAACCAGGCTTTTTTAAAGCCAACTGGGAGGTCTTCGGTCATGACATTATAAACACAGTCCAAGAGTTCTTTAAAACGGGGATTCTTGATGAAGAATTGAATCACTCTTACATAACCCTTATTCCAAAAATTTCAACTCCTCAAACTCCGTCTGATTTTAGGCCAATAAGCCTAAGCAACACCATTTACAAACTCATTTCAAAAATTCTTGCAAGCAGATTAAAACCCATCCTCAACAAAATCATCTCCCCAAACCAATCTACTTTTCTTCCCAGGTGAGACGGATCACCGACAACATTATAATCGCCCATGAGCTCATCCACTCAATGAAAACCTCTAAAAAGAAAAAAGGCCATCTAGCTCTGAAGCTAGATTTGTCAAAGGCTTTCGATAGAGTGGAGTGGAATTTCTTAGAAAAATCTCTCCTTAGCTTGGGTTTCGATGAAAGGTGGACTGATCTAATCTTTCAATGCATTACCACCACATCTTTCTCAATTCTCCTCAATGGATCTCCTGGTTCAAAATTTAGAACATCTAGAGGATTAAGGCAAGGAGACCCACTCTCACCTTACTTATTTCTAATCTGCATGGAAATTCTATCAAGACTACTAGATAAGGCGGTCTCTGAGAAGAAAATATCTGGTTTCAAGATCAATAAAGAAGCTCCAAACATATCACACCTTTTCTTTGCTGACGATTGCTTTCTCTTCACGAAAGCCGATCTGGGGGAAACAAAGAATCTTTTGGAAATCATCTCTCTTTTCGGAGATATAACAGGCCAAATGATAAATCTACAAAAATCAAGTATTTATCTCTCCCCAAAAATTCACCCGAAACATGGAAAAATGTTAGCCAGAATCCTAAAAGTTCCTCTAATGACAAAAAATGATAGATATCTCGGAACCCCCCTATTCTTCGATAAAAATAGGAAAGCAAATTTCGAGCCTCTTCTACAAAAATATTACTCTACTCTACAAGGATGGAAATCGAAACTCCTATCTCAAGCAGGAAGGACAGTTCTGATAAAATCTATTCTCCAAGCTTTTCCAACGTACCAGATGCAAGTTCTTGCTCTTCCAAAGGAAACTTTAAACAAGTTGGACAGAATACAGAGAAACTTCTGGTGGAATAAAGATAAACAAAAACGACAAGGAGGTTTCATCAGAGCTTGGAAATATATTTGCAAACCCATTGTGCAAGGGGGCTTAGGTATAAAAAATCCACACCAATTCAACATTTCCCTTCTCACTAAACTAGCCAGCAGACTACTATTAGAAAGGGAGCAACTATGGGCAAAAATCCTCAGAGCAAAATATTTCCCTTATTCAAACCCTCTGGAAAAAATCAAAAATTTCCAACTTATCGTGGATTTGGACAAGCATCCGAAAAGGGATGGAATTAATCAAAGGAAACTTTATCTGGCAAGTGAAAAATGGAAACTCGATAAAGGTTTGGGAAGATAGATGGATCCCAAATGAGGAAATAATTCCACAACCTCAATTGTCTCAGGATATAATTCCAACAAAGGTACAAGAATTCATTACTGGGGAGAATAAGTGGGACCAAGAAAAGCTAAACACCTACTTTAGCTCAGAAGTGAGGAATAAAATTCAAGCCATCTCTCCAAAAAAAGATGAAGAAGATAATATAAAATGGTTGCATCACCAATCAGGTCTTTTCTCAGCCAAAAACATTTATAATTTCCTAGCAAACCAAACTCAAGAAGAAGACATTTCATTACTAGATTTCCCATGGAAAAATATCTGGAGAATACAAGCAATTCCGAGGATAAAGCTTTTTGTGTGGAAGCTATCTGGGAAAGCTTTACCCACTTCGTCAAGACTGGGGGCACACAATTTGGAAATCACAACTAATTGTCAAATGTGTAATTTGCAAGCTCAGGAAACGGAGATTCACCTGTTTGGAACTTGCCCTTTTTCCAGAGCCATTTGGTTCAGTTTCTCTTTAGGCCATCTAATACCGTCAGACAATACAACTTCAATCACTACTTGGGTTAAAAGGTGGATTCAAAACCCATACCTAAACAATATAACGGGGAAAATTGCAACAATATTATGGTTCATATGGAAATATAGATGCTCAATGGTTTTTAAGGAAACAATCCCAAATCCAGTGCAACTAATAAATCAGATCAACAGTTTTTTGCAATCCATTCCGGAAAATTATACTACTAAAGGTCTGGAAACCAACAATACACAATTGACCAATGCTACATGGTCAACCATAAAGACTGACTGGATAATATTTGTAGATGCCTCTTTCAAAGAAGACGACCTATCGATGGGATATGCGCACATATTATATTCAATCGACCAGCACACCGTCATGCACATTTCAGCTGGTTGGGAGAAAGCCACTAATGCCTTCCATGCGGAAGCAAGAGCGTTACTCAAGGCGGTTATGTGGATAAAAGAAAATGTGTTATCTAGTGTAACCATTGTAACTGATTGCAAACTCTTAGAAGACAATATCAACAAGGATAACACAAGTCCCCTCTGGACAGCCGAAAACACAGTGCAAGAAGTAAAGGAAATCCTTCACGAACTTCCGCAGGCAAAGGTAAAGTATACTAATCGAAAATACAATTCAGCAGCAGACAAAATGGCCAAAGAAGCAAGGATAAAAGGTCTCCAACATTTATCCATGAAGATTCAGCAACAAATCAAAATTACTAGCATTATTTCTAATGTCTTCGATAAAAACGAAATTGTAAATCTTTTGTACTATATTTGCTAGTGAATACATTTCGTCTTTCCATCAAAAAAAAAAAGAAAGATTGTTTGCTTTTAACAATTGCTTAAAATCAAAATTTGGTTTTGCACCAAAATTTTTTAATTACCGTGAATAATTCACGAATTTTTAATGCCAGAAACAGGACCACTTGGACCAATGTCAGAGTTGGGGGAGAACACCATGTATGGTGAATGACCTTGATTTGATGATGTCCGCTGGCTTTCCCTCCTAGTAAAATGATGTGCTCTTCCCATTGCGGCAGCAGCAGCTAAATGCAGAAGTATACGCTCTTTAAGTTCGGAATCATTTGCACCTACTGATAACTACAGTGAGAGATACAAGCTGTGATTCATGTATGGGAAGATAACACACTTTACCAAGAGAAATTGAAAATGATGAATAGAATTACAGACATGTGGTAAGTCAAAATTGCGCAAGGTGGGATGATGAAATATTGTGGCATTTCGGGATGAACGAAGTTGGAAGTTTCTCTCTTGCTCTGTTGCCGTAAAGAGTTCCTGGCTGCCAGGTCAACAAGCCAAATAGTTTCACGGAATCAGTAACAGGTAAAAATGAGTTTAATACTAAGACAAGATGTTAGATATTCGGGTTGGATCCGAATATGGTCGCACATATTGTATGTGGCAAGCCCGGTAGGGTTCCATATTCCTTAGGGTTTGGAACCTATATAAACATCTCTAGCATATGTGTAAAGGGTTACGTGATTCCACCAATATCACACATAAGTTTACCATAAGAAAAGTGGTAACTCTAACCCTAAAGGGAGTTACCATTAGAAAGTAAAGGTTTAAAGTTCTTAGCCTGTGAAACAAGCTTGTGCTCATCATTGGTGATTGTAGTACCTGCTAATCGTCGTGTTGGATCGTTGTTGTTGCTGCTGCTGTTCCTTGTTTACCAATCGGAGCTCAAGTTCTAGGTATGAACCGATACCCGCTTCCGCTTAATCGTATAATCTCTAATATTGGTATCATGAGCTATTGGTTTGCTGCGTTTTCGTGCTTGATATAACATGCTTTGTATGCTTGAAAGTTGCTGATAACATGATAGTATCCTGATTAGGGTTCTTGTTTGTTTTTTTTTTTTGGGTTAAAAACCATTAATGGATGTATAAATATTTCGGATCTTGATAAGGGTGTTTTATTATGAAATATTTAATTGGGTATGTTCATTATTGATTCAAATGATCTCCTGGAAAGTTTTGTATCGTTTGAAAGTGTGGTTCGAAAGATATAGCAAAACCCTAGTTTTATATCATGTTTGTGAGCAGTGGTTTGATGATTGTTTTGATGTATATATGTCGATCCATGTTAATTAAAATTAATATAGATAGATAGTGCTCTCTGAGAGCTTTCTTTTGACATATTATTTGCTTGAATCGGAGCTCGTATGAGTGAGATATGGTCTCCCAAAGTTGGTCATGCGCGTACGTCGCTGCTGGAATTTTAGAGAAGACGATGAACGATGAACCGAGTCAACACTGTTCACAATCGGCGAGTTACACTGTTTAAGAATCGGCGAGTTAACTCGGTCCAAAATCGGCGGTTCAGCCAGCGGTTCGGACCCGGTGGGTCAGCTCGCGGTCCAGTCCAGACCAGACCGGAGAGTCAGCTCGCGGTCCAGCTCGGTGGGTCAGCTCACGGTCCAGCCCAGACCGGAGGTCAGCCCGCGGTTCAGATCGGTGGTTCGGTTCAGGGTTCGGTTCGGTTCGCGGATTGACCCTAGTAATTTGTTTTTCACTTTTTCTCTATCTTGTGGTTGTCGGATCAACTCCAAGTTTGGTACCCTAAGGTTTTTCGACGCTCCGAATTCAATAAAACTATTTTCAGAACCTAATTAGATTCACATGATAGAGTTTCTTTGAAATTATATGGTAAATCGCTTTATCCGTGATAACATGTGAATGGTTTATGTTGTGATTGTATGATTTCTTTAATATACAACATGTATGGCGCTGGATTGAATTCATATCGTACTGAATTGTATATCTAGATAACATGTTGATTGATTAGGTAATCATCTTGGTTTGATAACATGTTTGATTGAATTATTAATTTGATTGATAACATGCTAAAAGAACTAAGTGGGAGGTTGTTTGGTTGAGTTTGTTTAATTCCCAAAAACCATTAACTTGCGGATATATTAAATAGATGTAGAAAATATTACTTGTGGCGCGAGAGATGATTAGGAGTTTAACGATTTTTCGATCTTGCGACTTGTAATGTTGTTTTGCTATTTATTTAGATTAATGTTGCAAAGTTATTTTTGAATGTGTATAGTGCCATAAGTTTAATATCCTTTTTCTTATTTTTCGCATGCTATGTTAGACTAAATGGCTTCCAAGAACATCATTGCTGATTTGAACAAGGGTGAAAAACTTGATGGCGACAACTATAACATTTGGCGCCGAAAGATCATTTTTCTCTTGAATGATGATGGGCTGCAGGAAATAACTGAGCATGTGATGCCTCGGCCTGAGGAGGGTACGACGGTTCAACACCGTCGCAACCTCGAGGCTTAGCAGGAATGGATTAAGAAGGATCGCAATGCTCGTCATATGATCCTGAGCTCAATGCACAATGATCTCATTGGAGAGTTTGAGAACCACCAGTTTGCTCATGACATGCTAGAGGCAGTCAGGCAGAAATTTGGAGTTACCTCTGTGGCTAAGTTGCGCGCTTTAACTATGAAGTTTGACACTTGTCAAAAGAAGCCGAATGTTACAATGAAGCAACATTTGAGGACAATGTCGTCAATGATACGCGAACTTGAGGCTGCAGGTCATCACTTGACAGATGAACAGCAGGTACAAGCTGTTATTCATTCGTTACCTATCTCTTGGGAGCAGATGAAGCAAAACATGACACATAATGATAATGTACGCACTTTTGAGGATATTTCTCGTCATGTGGAACTAGAAGTCGAGCGCTTGGAAGCAGCTAAGACTGACAGTTCTATTTTCGCTGTTGAATCTGTTTCGCATAAGACCAATGGGTCTAAGCGCAAGAGGGGTAAGGGTTCTTCGGGTAAGAATCCTCGTGATGGATCTGGGTCGTCCACTACCAACGCTCCTAAGCGCAAAAGAGGCAAGCGTGCTGGTAAGAAAGACAAAGCAGATATGAAATGCTTTAACTGTGATAAGAAAGGACACTTTGCTCGTGAATGCACTGAGCCAAAGAAGGTAATTTCTGAGCCTATTCCTCGCTATGAATGTTTTGTTTCTAGTCAAGCATTAGTTGCTCATTCTCCTCATTTGTGGGTTGTAGATTCGGGAGCAACCGACCATCTAGCGAGGGACCGAGAAGGGTTCCTAGATTATCGTCGAGTTCATGCTGGGAGCATGAGAGTTTATATGGGGAACACAACTAGCATAGAAGTACTTGGCATCGGTACCTATATGATAAATCTGCGACAAGGGCGCACGATAATCCTCCATGATGTACTTTATGCTCCAGATATTCGACGAAATTTAGTTTCAGTTAATAGTATGTTGCGTCTAGGCTTTAGTTTTCTTTTTGAGGGTAATTCTGTTAAGATTTGCTTGGCAACTGAGATTTACGGTTTTGGTTTTATGTCGGATGGTTTTATGGTTTTGGATATTGACAATTCTAGTTCTTATGATGCTAATAAATCTATTTCATTAGTTGCATCTTCTTCGGATGTTAATAATGATTCTGTGATTTGGCATGCTAGATTAGGTCATATAGGGCAAGAAAGGATGACTAGGCTAGCTAGAGAAGGTCTTTTAGGACCCATCGCTAAAGTCTCCTTGCCTACCTGCGAACATTGTCTTGCAGGGAAAGCCATTAGAAAACCGTTTGGGACAGCCAAAAGGGCCTCTGAGCCTTTGCAATTAATTCATTCTGATATATGTGGCCCAATGAACGTTAAGGCAAGACATGGAGCCTCTTATTTCATCACTTTCATAGATGACTTTACGCGATATGGTCATATTTACTTGATATCCCACAAGTCAGAAGCATTGGACTGCTTTAGACGCTATGTATGCGAAGTGGAAAATCAACTAAATAAGAGCATTAAGGCTCTCAGAACTGACCGTGGCCGCGAGTATCTATCCGACCTATTCAAAGGGTATTGTGAGGAAAAAGGGATCCTGAGACAATTGACTATTCCTGGTACTCCGCAACAAAATGGTGTAGCAGAGAGAAGGAATCGTACTTTGTTAGACATGGTTAGGTCAATGATGGCGCAGGCTCATCTTCCTATTTCCTTTTGGGGAGATGCGTTATTCGATCGCTGCCTATGTCCTTAATCGTGTGCCTTCGAAGTCAGTACCTTCCACCCCATATGAATTATGGACCGGCAGAAAACCCGAATTGAGTAGCAAAACCCGAATTGGGTAATTTGCGACCATGGGGTTCAGCTGCTTATGTACACAATAGTTCTCATCGGTATGGGAAGCTGGGCCCTCGAGCGAAAAAGTGTATCTTTATCAGATATTCTGATCACTCAAAAGGCCATGTGTTCATTGGTGAGCATCCTGATGGAAGTGTAACTGAGATTGAGTCACGTGATGCAGATTTCCTTGAACAGGACTTTCCTAGAAGGAACGAGGTAGGGGAGATCTTAGCCTCTTTGAGGTGGAAGAGTCAATGGAAGACACACCAATTCGTCTAGTTGAGAATAGCGAAGAAATTCCTCGTTCTCCTAGGGAAAGTGGGAGTGTTCCACCTGATAATGGATTGGCTCCATCGAATCAGGAACCCCAATCTCGGAGAAGTGAACGTGGAAAAGTCCCTCGTCGTCGTTTTCAGATTGAGGGGGAAAGTTTCATGGTTTGCTCACATGATGACGCAGAGCCTAAGAATTTCAAAGAGGCTATGTCATCTGCTAAAAGGGAAAAATGGATTATTGCATCGAAAGAAGAGATAGAATCAATGAGGATTAATGGTGTGTGGCAATACGTTGACCTCCCAGAAGGGCGCAAGGTTATTGGAAACAAATGGGTTTTCAAAGTCAAACGCAATGCGGATGGTTTAGATGAAAGATATAGGGCTCGCCTTGTGGCGAAAGGCTACACCCAACAGGAGGGTGTTGACTACGAGGAAACTTTCTCCCCAGTGGTGAGAATTGCCTCGATACGCCTTATGCTAGCTATTGTCGCACATATGGATTTGGAACTTCATCAAATGGATGTTAAGACTGCATTTCTCAATGGAGAACTAGATGAGGAAATTTACATGGAGCAACCAGAGGGCTTCGTGATTAAAGGTCAAGAGCGCAAAGTTTGCAAGCTCCAAAAATCTATTTATGGCCTAAAACAATCATCTAGACAATGGTATTTAAAATTTGATCGAGCCATTGTTTCCAATGGGTTTACGATGATAGAGGAAGACCATTGTGTGTACGTTAAACGGTCCGATAAAGGTTTCCTTATCCTATCCTTATATGTTGATGATATCCTTATAGCTGAAAGTAACATGGAAATTGTTGTCGCCACAAAAGAGTGGTTGTCCTCAACTTTTGAGATGAAGGACATGGGAGAAGCAAGTTATGTGCTCGGGATTAAGATCCTTAGAGATCGTTCAAAGAGACTTTTGGGTATGTCACAAGAGACGTACATTAAAAGGGTTCTTGAGCGATTTCACATGAAAGATTGCAATCCCATAGACACACCAGCTTGCTAAAGGTCAGAACTTAAGCCTTGAGATGTGCCCTAATACCCCCGAAGAGAAAGACAGGATGTCGCGGGTACCCTATTCCAACGCAATTGGGAGCCTGATGTATGTTATGATGTGTACTCGGCCTGACATATGTTATGCTATTGGATTAGTTAGTCGGTACCAGTCGAATCCTGGTTTTGAGCACTGGCAAGCGGTCAAGAGGATACTAAGGTATCTCAAAGGGACGAGCGACCTCATGATATGCTACAAGGGTTCAGATCTACGTCTCAGTGGTTATTGTGATGCTAACTGGAATGGCGAAATGGGAGAGCAAAAATGCACATCAGGGTATGCTTTCTTGCTAAATGGCGGGGCCATCACATGGATTAGTAAGAAACAATCAATTGTCGCTATGTCTTCAATGGAATCTGAGTTTGTAGCTTGTCAAGCTGAAGTACAAGAATCTAATTGGTTAAGGAGGTTCTTTGAGAGTTTTGAATTTGTCACTCACGCTACTGATGCGGTGAAAATTCACACTGATAGCACATCAATGATTGCTTATGCAAAAGACCCAAAGTACCATGGAAAGACTAAGCACATTGATAGGAGGTGTTGTTTTATTAGAGCTGCTCTTGCGAAGAAAGAAATAGTTTTGGAGTACATGCCTACAGAATTGATGATAGTTGATCCCCTTACTAAACCTATACCAAGAGATGTTTTCATGTCTCATGTTAGGGCGTTAGGTTTACGTAGGTGGTAATGGATGTCTCTTTATTTATTTATTTATTTTTCTAAGACATGATGATCGTAGATGCATATGTTTTATGGATATTTATTAATAATCAATACAATTTGATAATGGTTCATTGTTATGATTGATTATTTACTTATGGGCATGGATATACACGCTGACATTGGTGCATAGAGAATGCATTATGTCAAAACTTGATTAATATGTCACCTGGTATGGACTGGCTTACTCACATAAGCAGTCACCTTTTGGCGCTAAGGAGAGCGAGCAAAGATGAGATGATGCATCGCCTTGGCAATACCAAGATGAGATCTATATAGTGAAGATCGATGATGAATGTACCTACTGTTCATCATACCTTAAAGAATAGCCAAATAAGAAATCTCTTCCACGACGCTTGTTGAAAGCGAGCAGTTAGAAATTTCGGATTAGGCGCAAGAGTTGCGACTAAGTCAAGATTTGTAGAGTGTAAGAGTTTGTGACATATACTTGTTTAGTCAAGTAAAACTCCACTCTAGCGCATTTTCATATTATGCGTGCTTGCGACCACTACGGAGGTGAGAAAATCGTTCCCTGCTTTTCTCACCATGTGAGTCCGTATGATAATTAGATTATACACAGGTAACCTTACGACTTTTGACTTTGTTATTAAGTAAAGATTCGATGATTGCTACTTTAGTATGTGTCCTGTGGCCATGGATGATCCGGCTTAAAGGGTACATATCTGGGAAAGCAGTTGATTCTGAAACTTCATGGCAATAGGGCGAAAGGAAGGTCATCAAACTCATGAATGTTTTATATTCACAGTCGACGACTTGGGTTGCCTTGCTGGAGTTGCAACACAAGTGTGAATGTATTTACAATAAGCTAGCATGAGGGTTAGACTAGCTCTACGAGGGATCAGAATAGTCTAGACCAATGAGATTTTGATGGACCTAGGATACTACGAGATACAAACGTTTTTTTTTAAAAGGGTTGATGTCTCTATGCTGACTCATATTGAGCTGCTAGTATAGAGCTCCCAAAATGCAGGTACCTCGACGGTCGCACGGGTTATTTACTAATATGAACTTTTCTTTCTTCTGGTACAATCCACACACACTATGTGCGAGTGGGAGATGTTAGATATTCGGGTTGGATCCGAATATGGTCGCACATATTGTATGTGGCAAGCCCGGTAGGGTTCCATATTCCTTAGGGTTTGGAACCTATATAAACATCTCTAGCATATGTGTAAAGGGTTACGTGATTCCACCAATATCACACATAAGTTTACCATAAGAAAAGTGGTAACTCTAACCCTAAAGGGAGTTACCATTAGAAAGTAAAGGTTTAAAGTTCTTAGCCTGTGAAACAAGCTTGTGCTCATCATTGGTGATTGTAGTACCTGCTAATCGTCGTGTTGGATCGTTGTTGTTGCTGCTGCTGTTCCTTGTTTACCAATCGGAGCTCAAGTTCTAGGTATGAACCGATACCCGCTTCCGCTTAATCGTATAATCTCTAATATAAGAAAACAAGAACGAGCAATGAACCTGGTAGCATCCTTCAGGCTTATGGCTTGCCAACATATGGGGCACTGGGAACTTCGTTGAGCCCTGCAGGAGGAAAATTTTGTCAATTCGTTTTTAATTTCTTTCAAAACTACCAAAAAAATGGCTCTCGTTTAAAAAGGAAGCTAAAGAAGCTGCATTATGCCCTTAGGCAGACCAAATTTCAACCACATCTGAAAGTGTGGGAGCTTAAGAATGTACTGGTTCCAGCAAACCTAAATTTCAGCATAATGGCAATGCATTACCGTATCTCAACTTTTATGCTGACAGTAGTGTGCACAGAGCGCAATGGTCTAAACTAACCCCCCACAAGCTGAATCCCTAAGCAACAAGTTTGTCACAATTGTTGGTATAATTTCAGCAATCATGAGACTAGTGGCAGCTACGTAATCATAAGTTACCTAACTGCTACGTGAGTACATAATCAGCAAGCAAAACACAATCTATATTAAAAGTTTCCCAAGTTTCATCCAGCACAGACGATGTATTTTATAGAGGGGGAAAAACCTCAACATTTCACACTAGAAAAACATCACTCTGGAGAGGCGCCAACATATCATTCTGGTCATAATGAAAGATGGAATTAATGAGAGAGAGAGAGAGAGAGAGAGAGAGAGATCAATGAAGTTGTTTCCATTCATCCGACAACGGATGCTCTAAGTCCGGTTTAGTTACCCAAACCAAAGAAAAAAACACAAGGTGGCTCTCGAAAAGAACATACTACCTCCGTCTCGAAAAGAACATACACACAAACCTGCCTATTTTTTAGAGACGGAGGGAGTACATATCAACAGTTAGTACAGTAACATGCTACAAACATAAACCTACATGAATTGAGCAAGAAGAGAACAGGTGCTAAGAGAATATGTGCAATGAAACAACATAAGCAAGAGAGTGAAAACAGCATGGTAGCAAAGAAACTATAGTTGATGAAACAAAGACAAGCTGAATGTGATTTCAACCTAAGGCCTAGTTCCTGAGTAACCAGTAAGCAAGGTGATGCTACAAGGGTGACAAATATCATAGGGAACAAAATAAATAAAACAGTTACCCAAAGGAGCACAACAGAAAACAAGTCATTAATTACCATTCAAGGATGCACTGAAGATGGAACTCGTGCTTGCAAGTTGTCACCTGTGCAATAGAAATACAAAACCTATATTACAAGAAAGAAAACTGCACAACCAAGTCTTTCAACCTGTGTTACAAGGACACGGACACGGTATCGGTGTGTCGTGTCCAGTACGTTACCTTGACACGACAACTTAAAAAACTAAAAAACGGGGACACGGATAGCGAGCATAAAAAAATACTTACATATATGTATATGACTAATAAAAAAGGCATTAGAAATACAGACTCCATTGATATTTCTACGTATCTCCATCATCTCATAGATATAGCTTTAGTTGTGGGAGAATATCTCCATTTTTGCTAAAAAAATCTAATGGAGATCAGTGGTTAGTTTCGGTAGTGTTTCTATTTTTATTACTAAAGACAAAACTCGTTGTTGAAGCTAAGAAAATAACTTTTTACTAAAGATAAAGGTTCTTATACAAGTTAGAATGAAGAAAACATTTTCTTTCCTAATATACATATGTAAAAAATCTTTATCTAAATATTTTATTCTTGTCTTGATAATTGAGTTGTGTCCTGTGTGTTGGACACGAGTGTCCGTTCGTCGAGTGTCGACACGGCGTATTTTATATTTATGGAGTGTCCTTGTAACACAGCTTTCAACATATGGCACTTGCATAGATAACAATTAAAGACTAAAGTTGAACGTAAAAACACAAAATGAAGATCAAATTACTGACCGTTGAAGGATCGCTTTCAGTGAAGGCTTCGAGACATCATTACAGGCATCTTGTACCCCCTTCCACGAAAGCAGCGGGGGATATGAGATGTTTCTCAGTTTTTTGGTTTCATCCATCCCTCAAAACCTACCAAAGCATATACAGAAATTTCAAACACCTTCAAAATGCAAATTTGATAGCAACTACTATAAAAAAAAAAAGAGGTTTTACCTATTTCCCATCCCCATTTTCCCTAAATCCTATCCCACCAACACAATTAAGATTTTTTATAACTCTTTTAAGATGGGGTAAACAAAACTCACTCTATTATTCCCAAATCATCATCTTAATATTGTCTTAGTCAGGTTAATTCAAAATATAAAACTTGATTTTAATTTTCCTTTGATTAATTTTCCTTAGATAATATGATAGCCTCATATTGTGGAGTCCGTGTATAAAAGTTAAACTATCCATCAATATAAGATTGTTAAATATAATGGAAGACAATAAAAACCTAAACTTAATTGAAAGAAAATTGTATATATGTTTCGTAGGTAATCAGGTTTCACTTTGTTTTAATCAGATCAATAAATATTAAAAGTCTGATTAAGAAAGAAAGCAAAAGTTTGGGTAAAATTAATTAGATTTGAGTGGAGGAAGAAGGAAGATGGTCAGTACTAATACATTATCGGATTTCACATTAGACTTCATTTTTAACGTATTTTTTTCTCTTTTTCTGGTAGAGTACTTTGGAATTAGATTTGGAAGAGATGAAGAAGGAAGATGGTGTTTTATGAAGACGGTTATCCAGGATGATGAGTTTTATTTACCCAACTTAAAAAGAGTTACATAAAAACCAATTTTATAATTTGATGGGATTTAGGAAAAATAGGGATGGGAAATAGGTAAAACCAAAAAAAGAACATCCCACCCAAAGAAAAGTCAGACACACAACCTGATAAAATTGTACGAAAAAAACAATAATCATGGAAAAGAAATAACATTAACAACAGAAAAAAATTTATTTAGGAATCAAAATGCAACCTAATATCATAAACAATCAATTATATGGAAATAATAAAGAGAAAAGGATAAAAACTTTGATTAAGAAATTGAGAAACAATTAAGATTGCCTTAAGAAAATTTATGTAAAAAACGGTAATAAGAATTCGAAAAATCTGTCCGTGAATTTCCAGAATAAGCATGAATTTCATGGACCGATTGATCTGAAGGAGAGAACCAGAAAATGAAGACCTAAAGAAGTCAAGATAAAAGGATATTAGGAAACAGTCTATAGCCCCGTTTGGGATTGCTTTTTTCCTATAAGCACTTTGTAACCAACTTGTAACAAACTTGTTAAAAATATAGCATTTGGTAAACTTTTTTCAAAGCGTTTTTCTCCAAAAGCACTTCTGTTTTAGTCCAATTTTTAAACAATCTTGTTATAGGGGCGGCAAGTTTTAGTAGAGGGGCGACAAGTGTGATAGCAATGTCCCTAGAGGTAGGGGTGTCAATGGGTCCGGGTCCTCCCGGGTATCACTAGACCCGGACCCGGACCCTACTTCTAAAGGTTGGGTCCGGTTCCTAACGGTTCCGGGGCCGATTCCTAAATATATGGACCCAGAACCGGACCCGTTTAAATACCCGGGTACCCATCGGGTCCGGGTTCCTATTGGGTATTAAGAAAACTATACAAAAAACTTAACATCTTTCTCCTTTTTGTTTGTATCTAAATTATTTTTATAAAAAATTATTATTATTTCTCTATTAATGTACTAAATAAAGATTAAGTGTAAGGAAAAAAATGAAAAATGAAAAAAAATCAAAGCGAAAACTAACAAAATACGTGTAATTTTTCTAAAAACATGAGTAAAAGAATAAATAACCGGGTACCCAACGGGTATTACCCGTTTGGACCCGTTTATATTCGGGTCCAATCGGGTAATTACCCGTCGGGTCCTAAGTTGTTAATGGGTTCAACTTTAGGAACCGGACCCAAATCTACCGGGTCCGGTTCCGGTTCCGGGTATCCATTCACAGCCCTACCTAGAGGTGTCAAAAAGGCCAGGCCGGCCCGAGCCTAGTCTGGCAGGCTCAGGTTGGGCTGCGATTTTCAACCTGTTTGCCTGCTAATCCTGGCCTGCCTTAGCCTAAGCCTGCCTGTATTAGCCTGTATAGGAAGAACATGTAAGGTCTTACATGTATAATTGTATAAAAATGATATACGTACGGGGGGTTCGAACTACAGTTCCTATAGTCACAAGCTTGAACTGATTCCATTGAGCTACAGGCTGACTTTGCGTTTAAGTATGACGTATTGATGGTTTTATTATGTCTAAAAGAAACCTAATTACTACAAATATGTTTAAATTTCCTTATTTAAAAGGAATTTGTGTCAACGTATTATTAAAAAGGAATCTTATTTAAAAGGAATTTACGTTAATATGGTAACGTATTTGTTACCATTGTTTTAATTTTAATTCCTTGTATATATATATATTAAATGGTGGTTTAGGTATTCGAAACACTTATGCTATGAATCGCATTTTTATCAGTAAGCTTGGTTGGAGGATTATGAAAAATCCTAATTTCTTAATTTCTCGTTTTATGAAAGATAAATATTTTCCTAATCAGAACTTGTTAGAGATTGACAAAGCGGCTAATTCCTCTTCTTAGATATGGAAAGGTATTGTAAATGGAGTACAATTTATTAAAGCTAATTCAGTAATAAAAATTAATGATGGAGTTTCTTCTCGTATTTGGTCTTCTAACTGGATTCCTGGAAATTTGCATCCTCCAGTGCCCAGACAATCTTCTCATAGTGATTTTGTGTTTGTTAATGAGCTTTTTGATATTCAAAATGGTAGTTGGAATGATAGTTTGCTTTCAACTTTGTTCTCAGCAGAGGATGTTACTAGGATTAAGACAATTAGACTAAACCTTCTTCAAAATGACTCCTTAATGTGGGCGCACACTAGTAATGGAAAGTTTACCATTAAGTCTGCTTACATAGTTTATGTGAATGACTGTTCGTCACCAGCTGATTCTGCTTTCTGGAAGAAAGTGTGGGATATTGACTGTTTGCCCAAAATTAAGTTTTTCTTGTGGAAAATATTTGCGTACATGCTTCCAGTTAACTCCATGCTTAGGTCTTATAATCCTGAAGTTGATGATCTTTGTCCTCTTTGCCAGAGATATGAGGAAACTGTTATGCACCTTTTTATTGATTGTGAAGTGGTTAAACATATATGGTTTGGTCTCTCTTTACAGCACTTGATCAACTTTGAACTAGACTGGATTGATAACTACTTTCTGTTTTGGCATGATGTTGCTTTTAGGGCTTCCCCATTTAATGTGTCTTGGCCTAGCATTGGTGGCATAGTCTTATGGTGTGTCTGGAAAATCAGATGTGAAGTGATTTTCAAGAAGGCCTCTTTAGATTTGAATAAGATTATTTTGGACATAAAGAGAATGATTAATTAATACTTATATTTCTCCTAAGCCTCATGCTTTTGTTTCTCCTACTGTGGTTATCAAGATCCCTAGTATTGATGTGGATCATTTTATGTTTATTGATGGCTCCTTTAAAGATTATAATATGGTTTTGGGTATTATTTGGTGTGACACTGCAGGAAATGTAAGAAGATGTCGTTAGGACTATGGTTTGATGTCAGATGCAGTTAGTGCCAAGCAAATGTGCACTCATTTTGGCTATCTCTTGGGCAGAGGAGATGCATCTTACCAAAGTCGTCTTTGTCGGTGACTGTTTTCAGCTTGTGCAATTCAGTAATGGTGCCAACACAAATATTGCTTGGAGAAGTAGTGACCTTGTTGAGCATTGTCGGAGTTTAATTTCTAGTTCATTGTCGTTTAAGTTAATGTATGTAAAGCGTGTGAATAATCAACTAGCATACCGGCTTGCACGTCGGGCTAGAAAACTTGATCTTAAGGGTCTTTGGGTCTCTTTTCCTTCCTTTTTAAACTATCTTATTAGGAAGTAGAACCTAAAGGAAATCTGTAACTCTTTGCTTGCTTAATAAATTGGTGTGTTTTTTAGCAAAAAAAAATTATTACTAAAAGATTTCTAAAATTCAATTTTTTGTATATATATATATATTAATTATTACTAAAAGATTTCTATATATATAGTTAAATTATATAATGCAGTTTTGAGGTTTCTATATATTCATTTTAATTGATTACAATTTTTTTGTTGTAATATGTAGTACTCACAAGCTATTTTGTTTGGAAAACAGTACTATTTTTATTAGTAATTAATTTTTTATTAGTATGAAAATCAAATATAATTGTTATTAGAAAGAAATGAAACCAAAAAGCGTACTAGCTCAGTTGGTTGCCCCATTGGCGAAGGATTAAGTGGTCTCGACGTCAAGTCCCGTCCCCTAATTTTTTGACATTAAAAATCATCGTCCTCTTCGATTCATCGGCGATTTGAAAAATTTATAATCGTTGATTGAAAACTATATTATACATGCCGAAGAAGAAGGTTGACGAAGATTGTAGCCGTTCTAATGAACCAAATCCTCCATTAGGTCAAGAACATCAATTTGAAACTCCTCAACCGTCAAAATCAAGCACAATGACTTATTTGAGGTATGTTTCGAAAAACCCAGTTAGGGTTTAGTCTATTGTGTTTGATTTAAGTTAGTTTTGTATCAAAAATTAGGGTTTTGAATCGAAATTGAAACTGAAATTGTGTGTTGCATGTGAGTTACGGTTCGTAATAACCCAGATAGCAACCCTTACCTGTATATTTTGATGAACTTACGGTTGATAACAACCCAAATAAGAACCGTACCTTCAAAGTTTTGAGAATTTGATGAACTTACGGTTGGTATCGAAACCTTAGTTAGGAACCGGAATTCCTTCTGTATGTTTCAAAGTTGTTTTACGGTTTATATTTGCATCTCACTTACGAACCGTAATTGTGGTACGGTTTGTAACTTAATTTTTGTTACGAACCGTACATCATCCTGTATGTTGGTATTTTTTGAAGTAGTGATGTACGGTTCAAAAGTATAGCTGACTTACCAACCATAGTTAGTTACGGTTTGTCTCGATTCATTTCGTAGCAACCGTAATTGAGTACGGTTTGTGATTGATGTCTTATTACAAACTGTAAATAAACCTACTCACCAATTTTTTTTGTTATATTTTTTCTATATTATTTGTTCTACGCTTAGTAAATCAATCAGTTATAATGTTTGTGTAGGAATCCTGATAGGGTGAAGAAAAAGAGAGGAAATGACTTAACCCCGATTGATCATACGCCCACCCCTCGCGGTGACAAGCATTTAGGGGTAGATAATAGAGGTATCCACAAGAATGAGAAGAAGAAGAATAATTTTGAAATTAAGTTGAGAGAACAACCTGTGGCTGCATCTGGAGTTGAGTTAGAAGGAGTGGAATATAATGATCAAGAAGAGGTCGGAGTCAAAACTAACCGTGAAGGCAACGAAAATGAAATTGTAGAGGAAGAAACTAATTATGATGAAGATGAAGAAGAATCTAAAGAAACCGGTGATGATGGAGAGGAGGAAGAGGAATCAAATGATGAAGAGGAGGAAGAGGAAGCAAATGATGAAGAGGAGGAAGATGAAGAAAATGATGAAGAAAAGGAAGAGGAAGAAAATGATGAAGAGGGAGAAAATACCAAGGCAAAAGAGGTAGTTGTAGCTGCACCTCCAAGGAAAAAGAAAGAAAAGAAGCCGAGAAAGGATCCCGCACCGAAATGGATGCATATTCCTAAAGGCAAAGATTTGTTGTTGTCACCGAAGAAGAATAGAAGACCTTGGGGTGAGGCCCAAGATAAGTCTTCAATCTTATTTGGTTATACCGGTTCCTGGTCCGCAAAAGTCTGTCAGACAAGGGTATGCTTTTTGTTACTTTTCTTAAAACATTCATTATTTTGATACATTTTGTTTGTTTATTTCAGTTCACCATAATATGATTATATTTTTGTATATTTGTTTTCTTAGGACCATGCAAGATGCATAAAATTACTCAAGCGTCAAAGGGCTGCACATTGGCCATTAAGTGACGAATGTGCTTCGGTTCGCGATCTAGTGGTTAGTACAGGACTAGGGCCTGGAATTCTTCATTGCCAATCGGAATATGATAGTGTTGTGGTCTCTTCCTTCAGGGAACGATATTGGCTTGAAACCGATACGTTTCATCTTCCATTTGGAGAGATGATAATAACACCGGACGATGTGAAGCAAATTACTAACCTTGAAGTTGAAGGACAATCTGTGTTTGAAGGTTTCGACAACAACATGTCTTGAACTGACCTTTACATCCTTGTTCAAGAAACACTTGGGTGGGAGAAATATGAAACTGAGATGAAGTTTCAGTTGGCTGGTGGTTATGACCCTAATGAACCACTGACCGGTTGTCAGCCGACACAAATATAATTACACTTTCTTACTACTCAAAATATATAATGAAGCAAGGACAAGAAAGGATCGATCCCACAGAGAGGTCTAGGTTGTCAAATTGTTATGGTTTCCTATATAAAACACCGAGGATTTTCTGATTTTATGTAATAAAATAAAATAAAAGCAAATAAAGAAAAGTAAACGAATCAAATTACGGATGAGAAAGTATTGGTCATGGATTTCGTCTTCAATCACAAACATGTTTTCAACACAATAACTAGAATTGATATTTTAATCTCAACTTTTATCAAAGACCCTAGAATACCTTGATCGCAAGTATATCCCGCAAATCTCCTCATGTCATCAACAAACACATTAAAAGATGCAAATATGAATTCTATCTAAAGGAACAACCTAACGTGTAAAAGCACTAATCAAGTTTAATTCCCTAGATGCATTAGGTTCTATGAAATCAGGACAATCAAAGCAATCGAACGTGTAAAAGCACTAATCCGATTTAACAAAGGTTATGGTTCACATATGATCATAGAATATATCACTACAAACTATAATCATATTTATGCTACTTGTAATCAGGAATCTATCACTTTTGCGTATAATAAATCCTAATCTAGCAAGAGAGATGAAAACAAACTCAATCGATTCGCGACTCGACTAACAAGCATTCAAATCATGTAACAATATTGATGGTGAATCATAAACGATAATATGAGAGAAAACTAATTTATTGAATTAAAACCCATATTTGGAAATCCAACTTATTCCATAACCAATAATAAAACTCTAGCTCATATTCATGGAGTTCATAACAAGAAGAAAGAGAAAAGACTTCATGGTGTAAACCCTAGAAAATAAAAGTAGAGGCAAAAAGATATATTAATAGATAATAGATGTCTTCTCTTTTATATGTTTCTCCAATTTCCATAAAGGATACTCCTTCCAATATTAGGTCTTCTCAAAACCCATCTCCAAGTGGTCCACCAAGCCCATGTGTGAGAAAAACCCATGTAGAAAATATGTCCAAAAATACGTCGCCGGAAAACTGGGATTGTGGCCGGAAATCGTCCGGAATAGTCACCGGAAAGTATCTCGGGTGACCGGCAAAGTCCGCCCGGTCACCGGTCAACGGGTCAAAACGGTCGAGTCAACTCGGGTCAACTCGAGTCAGGACTCGGTCAATCACCGAGTCAGTATGTGAGTTGTCAGACCGAGTCAGGTCATTGAGTCAGGGTGAATCAGCTGGGTGACAAGGCTGAGTTGGGTTCTTGGCCAAGGCCATTTTGCGTACAGCACAATCATTGTGCATCACAGATTAAGCCCCATCCATAACAGCTGCTTATTCCTCCAAGCTGCAGCAATTCCATACATTGCAACACAAGATCTTCCACAGCTCCACACAATGTCTCACCACCACCAGCATCTCCCTGTCACCTTTAAGCTGCAACCTACACATCCATCTACTTGAGCACACCACCAGTTCAGCCTGCCACAGCCTTGCAGCCCTTGCAATTCTATAAGCCCATGGAGTCCAACTCAGTCACCACAATCCATCTTCAGTTGTAGCTGCACTGCAACACAACACAACAAACACAGGCAACAACCTCAACTTCAAAACCCATTGTCTCAGCAGCATCTAAGCTTAGGTCAGACCAACATCATTCAATCCTGCAACCGAATACTCCTCAGGACAACAACACCATCATTGCCAAACCTGACTCAACCTGCAACTTCTTCAACTCAAATGCCAGCGGCAACAACTGCACAATTGAAGCCCTCTGCACCTCTATGTTCTACACTTTTCTTTCATCATCTCCTACTCGACTCCCACAGACCACCACCAGCTCCATTGCATTAGCACCCGCACTTCCTTCCTCTCCATTCAATTCACACATACAAACTTCCCTTACTTTGTCGCTCCACTACAGCTTCCATTGGCGGCAACATACAACACCCGCAGCCGCCACAGATTCAAACCTTGCCAACTCTGCAAAGACTACCTCCTCTACCAAAGACATCCATTCTTCATTGCTCAGCCGCAATACCTCCCCGTAGTTCTGTAGCCTCAACTTCATCCATCTCAGGCCACCATGCTAGTTCCAATTTGAATCACAAAGATCAACAAAAACCATCAAAAACACAAGACCCCCTTTCAGCAACAACACCATTTGCTTCATACCAAATCTCATTCTCATATAAACCATTAGCGTCTCCATCTTCTTAGCCTCAAGACTGCAACCCTAGCCATCATCTTCACTTCAGCTCATGTCACAATGCAATACCCTGCCAGCAACCACCAGCTCAGGCCACATCTTAACACCACCTATAGCTGCAATTGCAGCATTTCCTTGAGCCTCTCCCTGAATAAGCTCAATTCCTCAAATCCCATGAACATCCACAGGAACCCTAACTCAATTCCACTCTCTACATCTTCTCAAATTTCTTTAGATTCCACCAGTTCAACCACCAGGATCGATCTTCTCTGTAACATCTTGAGCACCAATTTCCTGTAGCAATTTCACCACCAACACCAGCTTTGTAGTTCTTCTCGATGTCCGAATCTTCTTCAATCTTCATCTTCATACACAATTCACAAATCCATCAAACCCATATCAGTTCATCAACAAAGCAATTCAAACCCTTTTTCTTCTTTAACTAACCCCTGAATCTCTCTTCTTCGTCTTTGAATCGAATCACTCAATTTCTCTTTATTTTCATATTCTGCAGAAAACCCTAACCTGAGCTCATTCGATCAACATCGGCCTGTGAAATCTTCTTCTTCTCACTCTTCAGCATTGTTCACGACCAAACCCTAACAGATTCAATCCATCTTCCATCATCTCGGATTCAGAAATACCACAAACCCAAACAAATGAATTCTTCGACAGACTCATAGCAGCGGAAGCGAGCTCTTTCTCAGGTTCAAATCAATCCTTCTTCTCAATTTCTCGGACAGAAACGGCTGCTGGTTTTTGTTCTTTAACCTTCATGAATGAAATGAATGAGAGGAGTTCTCTCGATTCTAGGAGGGTTGTAATGATTGGATTCAGCCAACCCCTAGTCCCAGATAAGGGCCATCCTTGATAGCAGCCCCTTAACCTTTGATCAGCTCCGGATAGTGTTTGCCCTTTTTACTCCAATTGGGTGATTTCTCCATCTTTTCGTCCGTGCGACTCCATAGTACCTAATAACTCAAAATCACGTGAAAAGTACATAATTCACAAGAAAAATAGCAAAGAAAGCGTAACTACTAGATAGTAAATTAGGTGTTTTAGACACCTATCAGATTCCCCCACACTTAGACTTTGCTAGTCCTCGAGAAAATCAAACAAAACAATAAAATACAACAACTCCGTGTCGTCGAGGCTACGGTCACTTTTAGCATAAATAACAAGCCTTTAAACCAATAGGTGTCCCTAGTGGACGAGTTATAGTCTCATGAGGGTTTACTAGAGATATACCCACAAAACCTACTTTTCCAACTTACTAGTTCTCCGTAATGATAGTATCCAACGCGCTAAGAAGACATAGAGATTCTGCACACTAGTCATAAGAAGTTAGACACATAAATGAACACAATCTCATTCTTAAAAGTTGAGAGAGAAATAACCATCCCTTCTCGACATAAATTCGGGTTCTGGAGTGATCAAAAGTCTCGACTCGCCTCACAAGAAAGGGTTTTATGAAGTTGCTCTCAATAATAAATAGCTTTTTATGGGTCACACATGTGTCCAGGTAGGAATGAAGAGAGAATCCTGCGACACGTTGAATGGTAGGAAGGTAAAAACCCTACGAAATATTTTTAAAAACCCACATCTTTTATATATTTTTGAAAACCCATTTTTCTAACGATCTCTTCGAAAGGAAATCAACCACTTAACGAAGGTGGGAATATGCTTACTTACCTCGTATCCGTTCGGCTTGCAGCTAGCACCACTCTCACAGCATCCATAGAAACGTCTTCGGTCTTCAATCGGTGTCTTCATCTTCGTCTTCGGTCTTCAACCCTTGATGATAACTCTTGAACTTCGTAGAATCTCGACAATGTGATTCTTTCCTCTAATTCCTTGTCGCTTGAAACTTCATTATAGATATTCCTTCTTTCCTTGGCTTTATTGAAAGAATACAAAACTAAAAACGAACTATACAACCCAAAATATATATATATATATATATATATATTTTTTTTTTTTTTTTTTTTTTAAATAAGAAATAAAACAAAATAATAAAAACTATTAACAAACCTAAAAATTTTCTCTTGTCTTTTTTTTTTCTTTTTTTTTTTTATTTTTTTAAGACAAGAGAAAGTAAAATACAAATAAAATAAAACTTAAGTACAAAGGCCATGGTATAAGTGTTATACCGCTTGATTCTTCACAACTTGTATGTCTCGATATCATAAACTTCTCGAACTCTCATCTTGATAATTTTCACTCTTTTTTTTGTATTGTTGCTTGTAAACCTCAAACGTCTTCAACTTTCCTTGTAGATTTGTGATGCTCCTCTTGTTGATGATGATGGTGTTTCTATGGACTGTTGGTGTAGAGAGAGATAAGGTGGATGGTGCTAATCATGAACAAGATTACAAGTGGTATGTAAGTTAGCAATTCGATGTCACCAACATGATTGACAAAAGTAGCACTCAAGAGATCAAAATAGTGCTTCTATGGTGGGAGGTTGGGCAGCTCACCATTCTGCCCGGAATTTACGTACGGTGACACACACTCTAAAAGCACAAATTTAGACAGGTACAAAGAATTGAAGGTCGGTGCCTCACATTATGTAACATGGGTAGTCTCCACTATAGGGGATCACTACTCTAATACCGAATTCAGTCTGCACCTTATTTGCCACTGGCATGGTTAAATCCAATTTTAACTCTCATACAAGTAAGAAACCCGATCTTGTTCTCTGTCATCTCTAAGTTCAGTCACTCTTATGAGATTCTCGATGTAATCTTAGCAACATGTATACTATGTGACTCTAAACTAACTACAAGTTGGAGTTTTATTCAAATATATACAAAAAAATTGAAAATTTTGACTCAAAAAGACTAAAAACTCTATATGCAAAAGACTCCCCCACACTTAAACTTCACATTGTCCTCAATGTGTAAAACCGAAAATTCTGAATTCTGACGTAACAGCAGATAAAACGCAAAAACTGTACAAATTGGTAAGGAATTTGGAAAAACTCCATTTCAAAAAAGTTGTTCATCTACGTGTTTTATACAAAGTGTCAAAAGGGCACAGTGTTTCGATAAACGGTCTAACAGTTATGGTCTCTGGACTGAACTACGTGCAGTCTGAATTTTTCTGACGAAAAGATATTCGTCATAATTCTCTTCTAAGATAGATTCCGGACGCAATGAAATTAAACATGGGGATGCAAATATGATATGAAAACTATAAAAATAAATAAATACAAGGGTTTATGATACAAAACCTATGGGTTGCCTCCCATTTAGCGCTTGGTTTAAAGTCGTCAGCCCGACTCTTTTGTTATCGTCCATATACCAACAATCTGAAAAGTTGGGGATCCTTCCATGTAACCTGTTTTGCAAACACTAGCTTCACACAAATATTAGTACAATAAAGCAAAAGTGAAGTTATGAACCGATAAAAGCTTCCCCCCACACTTATTCTTGTCCACACTTGGGAGTGTATAAAGAATATAGAAGTCGGGTACTTCCACGGTTTCTTGTTTCAAAACCTGCATAGTATGAGAATCAAGTATCTCTAATGGCGGAAAACGAGAAATAAAGTCATTCAACAATACTCCCAAAGCACATACATTCAAACCAATAAGAGGTAAAGTAGAAGAAACAATAGGCAACGGGTTAGACAAACCTTGCACAATCTCTTTTATCACGGAATCCTCTTCATCCTTGAAAAACTCAAGTGAATTACTCACCTCTTTTATATCATGGTCCTCTATCAAACTTTGCAACCATTCTTCGTCCGTTTCTGCCGTAACCAAAGTTTCGACATAAACATCATCATTACAATCATATGCAAGCTCAATTGGGTCTTCCACAATATTGGTCATACCGGTCTCATTCTCAACACACTCCTCTTTGTTGTAAGGCACATACTCTTTTGCGGATCCAAATTTTATTATAAGAAACTTTTCTAGAACACTCGAAAATGCATCATCCTCAAGCTCCACCCTTTGAATAGGCTCTTGATCATTATTAAGATCAATGCTTGAGTAATTTACACAAGTGTAGACATATTCATCTTCGTCTTCATATTGATCCCAAAAAGACTCCTCGGAGATGTCACCATGAGTTGGTTCAAGCAATGTATCATAATCACCGTCACTATCATAGTCAACATAAGATGGGTCCTCGCTGAATTTAGTGTTGCTAATCTCGAACTCATCCTTTTGAATAGGTGAATGATCATTATTAAGATCAAGAGTTGAGTTAACTACACAATTATCAACGAAAGTGCCCAAGGATTGGCCTTTTTCCACATTAGCATCAATCAAATATTCATCACAAACCATATGCACATTAGAATTATCCATATCTTCCTTGCATTGATCAATGCCTCTTCGCAAGCTAGCAATACCTTCGCGAAGTTCTTGGAGTTGCTCGTTTGTAGTCTCTTTAGCTTTTTGAAATTCCTCTTGTAAAAAGTTGGAAACTTGATCTATAAAGTTAGAGACTTTTTGTTCACAAGCATAAGAATCCTCCCATTCTTGTGGTTGTTCCCCGCCATAAGGTTGTTGAGGAAAACCATAAGGTTCCATGGAATATTGGTCATAACCAATGAATTGGTTTTGATTATACCCATGGAATTGGTAGTTTTCGTATTGTTGAGGTTGTTGAAAACCGTAGTCATTCATGTAGTATGCTCCTTCCATGAGAAACAAGCACCTGAAATAAAATTCTCAAACCAAGGTTAAAAACCAGAAATAAGAAAAATAAAACAAAAACTAAAAACAAAAATAAGAACCCAAAAACAATTGACAACCGCTGCCTCCCCGGTAGCGGTGCCAAAATTTGACCGGTTGTCAGCCGACACAAATATAATTACACTTTCTTACTACTCAAAATATATAATGAAGCAAGGGCAAGAAAGGATCGATCCCACAGAGAGGTCTAGGTTGTCAAATTGTTATGGTTTCCTATATAAAACACCGAGGATTTTCTGATTTTATGTAATAAAATAAAATAAAAGCAAATAAAGAAAAGTAAACGAATCAAATTACGGATGAGAAAGTATTGGTCATGGATTTCGTCTTCAATCACAAACATGTTTTCAACACAATAACTAGAATTGATATTTTAATCTCAACTTTTATCAAAGACCCTAGAATACCTTGATCGCAAGTATATCCCGCAAATCTCCTCATGTCATCAACAAACACATTAAAAGATGCAAATATGAATTCTATCTAAAGGAACAACCTAACGTGTAAAAGCACTAATCAAGTTTAATTCCCTAGATGCATTAGGTTCTATGAAATCAGGCCAATCAAAGCAATCGAACGTGTAAAAGCACTAATCCGATTTAACAAAGGTTATGGTTCACATATGATCATAGAATATCTCACTACAAACTATAATCATATTTATGCTACTTGTAATCAGGAATCTATCACTTTTGCGTATAATAAATCCTAATCTAGCAAGAGAGATGAAAACAAACTCAATCGATTCGCGACTCGACTAACAAGCATTCAAATCATGTAACAATATTGATGGTGAATCATAAACGATAATATGAGAGAAAACTAATTTATTGAATTAAAACCCATATTTGGAAATCCAACTTATTCCATAACCAATAATAAAACTCTAGCTCATATTCATGGAGTTCATAACAAGAAGAAAGAGAAAAGACTTCATGGTGTAAACCCTAGAAAATAAAAGTAGAGGCAAAAAGATATATTAATAGATAATAGATGTCTTCTCTTTTATATGTTTCTCCAATTTCCATAAAGGATACTCCTTCCAATATTAGGTCTTCTCAAAACCCATCTCCAAGTGGTCCACCAAGCCCATGTGTGAGAAAAACCCATGTAGGAAATATGTCCAAAAATACGTCGCCGGAAAACTGGGATTGTGGCCGGAAATCGGCCGGAATAGTCGCCGGAAAGTATCTCAGGTGACCGGCAAAGTCCGCCTTGGCCACCGGCCAACGGGTCAAAACGGTCGAGTCAACTCGGGTCAACTCGAGTCGACTCGGTCAATCACCGAGTCGCATGTGAGTTGTCGACCGAGTCAGTCATTGAGTCGTGGTGAATCAGTGGGTGACAAGGCGAGTTGGGTTCTTGGCCAAGGCCATTTTGCGTACAAAGACAATCATTGTGCATCACGATTAAGCCCCATCCATAACAAATGCTTATTCCTCCAAGTCAGCAAAGAATTCCATACATTGCAACACAAGATCTTCCACACTCCACACAATGTCTCACCACCACCAAAGATCTCCCCCGTCACCTTTAAGCTGCAACCTACACATCCATATACTTGAGCACACCACCAGTTCAGCTGCCACAACCTTGCAGCCCTTGCAATTCTATAAGCCCATGGATTCAAACTCGGTCACCACAATCCATCTTCGCTTGTAGCTGCTTCCGCAACACAAAGACAACAAACACATGCAACAACCTCAACTTCAAAACCCATTGTCTCAAAGAGATCTAAGCTTAGGTCGACCAACATCATTCAATCCCGCAACCGAATACTCCTCGTGCCAACAACACCATCATTGCCAAACCCGACTCAACCCGCAACTTCTTCAACTCAAATGCCAACAAACAACCGCACAATTGAAGCCCTCTCGCACCTCTATGTTCTACAAACTTTTCTTTCATCATCTCCTACTCTGACTCCCACAGACCACCACCAGCTCCATTGCATTAGCACCTGCACTTCCTGCCTCTCCATTCAATTCACACATACAGCTTCCCTTACTTTGCTGCTCCAGCTACAGCTTCCATTGGCGGCAACATACAACACCTGCAGCTGCCACAGATTCAAACCTTGCCAACTGCAGCACTACCTCCTCTACCAGCACATCCATTCTTCATTGCTCAGCTGCAATACCTCCCTGTAGTTCTGTAGCCTCAACTTCATCCATCTCAGGCCACCATGCTAGTTCCAGCTGAATCACAGCATCAACAGCAAACCATCAACAACACAGTACCCCTTTCAGGCAACAACACCATTTGCTTCATACCAAATCTCATTCTCATATAAACCATTAGCGTCTCCATCTTCTTAGCCTCAAGACTGCAACCCTAGCCATCATCTTCACTTCAGCTCATGTCACAATGCAATACCCTGCCAGCAACCACCAGCTCAGGCCACATCTTAACACCACATACAGCTGCAATTGCAGCATTTCCTTGAGCCTCTCCCTGAATAAGCTCAATTCCTCAAATCCCATGAACATCCACAGGAACCCTAACTCAATTCCACTCTCTGCATCTTCTCAAATTTCTTTAGATTCCACCAGTTCAACCACCAGGATCGATCTTCTCTGTAACATCTTGAGCACCAATTTTCTGTAGCAATTTCACCACCAACACCAGCTTGTAGTTCTTCTCAGTGTCTGAATCTTCTGAATCTTCATCTTCATACACAATTCACAAATCCATCAAACCCATATCAGTTCATCAACAGCAATTCAGAAACCCTTTTTCTTCTTTAACTAACCCCTGAATCTCTCTTCTTCGTCTTTGAATCGAATCACTCAATTTCTCTTCATTTTCATATTCTGCAGAAAACCCTAACCTGAGCTCATTCGATCAACATCGGCCTGTGAAATCTTCTTATTCTCACTCTTCAGCATTGTTCACGACCAAACCCTAACAGATTCAATCCATCTTCCATCATCTCGGATTCAGAAATACCACAAACCCAAACAAATGAATTCTTCGACAGACTCATAGCAAATGGAAGCGAGCTCTTTCTCGTGTTCAAATCAATCCTTCTTCTCAATTTCTCGGACAGAAACGGCTGCTGGTTTTTGTTCTTTAACCTTCATGAATGAAATGAATGAGAGGAGTTCTCTCGATTCCTGGAGGGTTGTAATGATTGGATTCAGCCAACCCCTAGTCCCAGATAAGGGCCATCCTTGATAGCAGCCCCTTAACCTTTGATCAGCTCCGGATAGTGTTTGCCCTTTTTACTCCAATTGGGTGATTTCTCCATCTTTTCGTCCGTGCGACTCCAGAGTACCTAATAACTCAAAATCACGTGAAAAGTACATAATTCACAAGAAAAATAGCAAAGAAAGCGTAACTACTAGATAGTAAATTAGGTGTTTTAGACACCTATCAACCACATAAACCAAAAATCATCAAAAAGCTATTGTTGAAGAATCTGAGGACCAACTTTGGAGGAACAGCAACAAAGGAAAGGGCATGTGAGGTGATTGATGAAATAAGAGATAGGCGTACAGCCTTTGCGTATTTGTTATATTCTCTTGGGACCGTATTCTTTCCCGATAACTCGGGAAATAGGGTGAATGTTCATTACCTACAACTGTTGAGGAATTTGGACAACATCAAAAACTATTCGTGAGCCACTGCAACCCTTGCATATTTACTTGACAGCCTAAGAAAGGCCTCTAGGGTTGGAGCTACAGAAATTGCCGGGAATGTTGCGCTTATAATGGTAAGTTTGGTTACATTTTTCTTAGTTTGTTATATTTTTAGTCATGTGCCAATTGTTTATACTTAATTTATTTTTTAGGCATGGGTTTATGACCACTTTCCGAGCCTGCGACCTCCTACTGAATGGGAAGAACATGATTATGGCCCTACGGGAAAGAAGTTCAAGTTCACTGGCAGACAACTAAGGAACAAAGAGGAGAAGCCCATTCAAATGAGGGAGAAAATAGATGATTTCACTGTTGAAGATGTTATCTTTGACCCTTATTTGAGGATTGAAAATGGAGTTGATGTCCGTAGGTTCACAGAGACCGCAGGCTATAACGGACCATTGTATCATCCCACAGGTTACGTTATGACCAATCCTCGTCGAACTTTACGCCAAATTGGTCATATTCAAGAAAAGGTTATCAAGGAAAACTTCAAATTATCCAAGCAAGGAGCGGAGACAAAAGGCCCCACCATTTTACTCCACTACAGCCCAACTCCATCAAGAAAGATACCAACTCGGAGCGGGAGAGGCAATTCCTTGTAACAACACCTAAGAAGCCGTTGCTGATTACATGGTTTGGTATTCTCATTTTGGTCATCCATATGTGATCAATAATGATCCGGAAGCCCAGCCATATATTCAAAAGGCTATAGCTCAAAGGAAGGCGGTTGACGAGACTAAAGAGAAAAAAGGTCTATTTGGTTTGACTTGGAAGAAGCTATATTTCATGTCGGTACATAATTTTGTTATCCTCATGACTTTGGATTTTAAGATTAATGTATGTTATAAATAATTTCTTAACACTCTTTTTGATATGTGAATAGAAAGAGCGAGGACAAGCTTTGGCAAATAGCATGACTTCATGCATCCGTAGCAATGGTGTGATTAAAGCTCCTCAACAAAAGATCTTGCAAGAGAAAATAAGGAACATGCATAATCCAAACATGGCAGAATTTTATGAGGGGTTGGTCACGGAAGAAAAAGGCTTAAAGAGGAGTAGAAACTCTCTTGGAGGTGCGAGTAGTAGCTGTCGTCAACCTTCACCTTGCAGCGAAGAGACAAATGATGAAGAGGAGGTACACGGTGTGGGTACTAGCCAAAGAGATGATCGTGGTCGCAGTCGCGGTAGTCGTCGTGATGGTCGTAAAACTCGTGGTGGTGGTAGCACCAACAAAAGGGGTCGTGGTGGCCGCCATGCTTAGTTATGGATTTATCTTAGTTGTGTGTTGTTAGTTATGAATTTTGACTTATTGATATTATGACAAACTAATAGTTGTGTGTTAGTTATGGATTTTAGCTTATGGAATTTAACATGGATATTAACTATGAATTTGAACTTATTTGTATTAGTTATGGATTTAAACTTATGGATATTATCTATGAATTTGAAGTTATGGATATGTATGTTTGTTTGTCTTAATTAATAGGTTTTGGTTCTTAATTTTGATTAAGATTCGTTACATTTTAAGAAAATTGCAATTACTTTCGACGGAAACAATTGGTATGTAATTCAAAATTAATTTTGAAACTAATCCAAGTTATCTAATTGTAACACACAATGGTATATTTCAAAATTTTGTAATCAGTTTTATTTAAAGGAGTGTGTGGGGCTTTTAGTCCGAGTCTTTTTAATCTACAAATCATCCTATTTAGCGGTTACGATTTTCGTAACATTTTGCTCTTTTAACAAAAATCTTAATGGATATTATCTATAAATTTGAAGTTAATATGTATGTTTGTTTGTGACATCCTTAATTTTGAGTTAACTTATAATTTTTTTGTTATGAATTGTAACGGATCTCACCACGAACCGTAAACATCCAAGTTTTTGGATCTCACCAATTACGGTTTTATTTATGTAACCAACCGTAACTCTGGATATTTTGTTTTTGACAGGGTTACGGTTGGTAATCTATGCGGATAATAAACCGTAACTCTGGAACTTAGTTTTCTCCAGAGTTACGGATTGGGAATACTAATAAGTTAAGAACCGTAACTCTGGAATTCAAAATTCTTCAGAGTTACGGTTTTTAATTTGATTACAGTTACCAACCGTAACTATGCTTTTCCCGCAAAAATTTAATTGTTTGCACTGACATGTCCTTGTGCAATTTGAAAATATAGCCGTTGAGACCTTCAACAACTTCATTTTCAAAAAAATGATCCGTTATTGAAGAAATTTTTTTTTGTTGTTATATATATATGCTTATCCTCCTTGCTATAAGTTACACCTCCACATGAATCATCTCTTACCTTAAACTAGATTATGGCTCCAAACCCTGAATTCACTTTGGAAGAAGATTTATGTATTTGCCGCAACTTTGTCCTATGCTATCCAAAAAGAGGAGAAGAACGACGTCGATGTGGTTTTGTGAGTACAAGTTATTTGAGAACTCTTTTTGAAAACTTTTGTTCCGAAACAGGTAACCCTTATAACCGCGATGGAATTATGTTGTATGTTCGATATGGAACTATTCGGGATAACGTTCAAGAATTTATGGCATTAGTTCGTGTTATGGGTGAAATACGATTAAGGGGTGAAACTGACGCTGAAGTTTTAGAGAGCTCTATTCAAGAATGGAGACGATGGAAAAGGTCTAATTTTCAAACTTACCTCATTTCAACATCCTTAAAGACTTCTATCGCACTCGTAGACCCGGATATTAGTATCCTTTTAAGTCTCATGATTGAATGTGTTGTAATGTCATTTATATTTGTAATGGTTTAATGGTTGTAGTGTTGGTTTAGTAATGAACATGGTTTAACGGTTTTAAATTACTTATAATTGCTTTGTATTTGGTGTCAGGGTTAGTTACGGTTGGTTAATATTTTATCGATACTAACCGTAAATGACAATAGCAGGTAAAATTTGTTTTTGAAGCTAGTTACGGCTGGTAAATGAATATAGTTACCAACCGTAAATAATCCTGAAACCTTGCATCCTATTTATATTAGCTCAACATACTTGGATTTGATATATATTAATTGAATAAAATACTTCATTCATAACGTGAATCAAATAGATGAGATATTGTCACTTTTAATCACATCACAATTAGACAAAATACCAAAATACAAAATATAAAATGTATTTCACCACCCTTCACAACATTTAAGCATCCTCTTCATCGGTCATAATTATGAATTGCTTCGGCATAGACAACATTATGGCCTTCCATAATTCAATCATTTTCTCAAATCGATCGCACCAAGTCTTGGGAGTTCACCGTCACAACCAAATTCCCTCCACAATTGAGGTAATGGGCTTCCTTCATGCAATCGGAGGCAGATGTAATGATTTCCTTCCACGTGCCCCATGACAATTGTTTTTGTTATTGACAAATCTTCGTCAAACGGTATTCTTGTTGGTGAAAATGTATGGCTCATGTCTCTGGAGATTAAATGAATGACGCAATTGAATGCGTTGGCGAGTAGTTGGCCACATATAGGCATGCGCATCCAATATTGGCTTGTCAAACATATATTGCCGGTTAACCGCCTTTCCATTTCCACAAAGCTTTCATTTAACACCTCATCGGTTTCGTCTCTTTCAACTCTCATCATCGGCTTATAGAAGCCGCGGTGACCACGTAGTTCTATTAAGCATTTTTGCCTTACGTAAGTAACTTGGTCACAACCCCACCCTTTCGCGTCTTCGAAGGGTCCAAGTTGATCCACGAAGACGTGGTAACCATAATTCCCATTACCATGAACATCCTCCGTGGCCTTGATATAACCACGAATATAGTCGGGGAAAAAACGAAGGTAATATTCATAGAGAATGTAATGGTTCCGGCTATATCGACCATTCACGTCTCTAGGTGGTGCTTTAGGCACTCCTTTTAGATGAATCGTCTCCTTCTCCTTCTCACCACTTGACGGAATTTTTTCAACCATCGGACTCTTTCCATTGTTCCTTGCTAATTGTTTAACACCAACTTTACCAACAAGTCTTTTTATTGAACTATCTTGGGAGGAAACCTCGGGACCGACATAGGAACATTTACCTTTAACTCCATCATCTTTTTTTCCACTTCCTTTAACAACAAGTTTTCTTCTTTCTTGTTCTTTGTAGCAAAATACCGGACCTTTTCCTTTAACATCAATTTTGCTTGTTGTACTTTCTTGAGTAGGAAGCTCGATACATTTTTCACGTACATTTCGACGGGTTGGTTCTCCTTTATCCGCTTGACCTCTTTTACGTTTGTTTCTACCTTGAACATCCTCTTCCATCTCATCCTCCGCTTCATATTCCTTTCTCAACCATTCATAACCCGAAGGATCTATTTTCTTTGATTCTTCCGCCAATTCCCTTGATTTTTTATTTCCTACGTACCTCTTTTTTTTGGTAAGAGGCCTCCCCTTACCCTTCCCCTTTGGTGGTTCCTTGATATCATACCTAAATTGTGGATATACGAAATCTCTCAAGTTACTCAACCATATTTGCCTTTGGCCTTGGCTTAGTGTAGCATATTTCTCGGCTAGAGCTTTTCCAATCTCGGTATCGGAAAACGTTCCTCCAAATTGTGGATCAAAAATTGTTTCACGGAATGTTAATTGTTGCCAAAAGGGATCAACATCTTGAATCGGGATCACTTTGTCTTGATATGTGGTTATAACATGCCGACATGGGAGTCCCAAACTTGTCATGTTTGGACAAACACACTCTTCTTCATAATCCCCCAATTCATAATGTTGTACTTCATACATTATCTTATCAATTGCGCGGTGCGAAACTTGATATGTAATTCCCCTTAGCCACTCATTGTCTAACCATTTGGTATGTTTTTTACCTCGGCATTTTTCAAAAGACTCTGTAACTCTATCGTAGTCACGGCGGAAATACGAATCCATGGCTTCAAATAACGTAACTAACCACCATTACAACTATGAAGTTTCTTCTTCAACCGGTTGTGAGATGACTCCGCCTTACTTGTAGCTTGGTTGTCATAATGCCTATATTGGTTAGTGAACACCGATACAAACTTCTCTTTGTGCGGATCCAACCAATTATCCAACAAATACTTCACAACACTTGGATAACCTCTTTTCCAATGAGCCACTAACATACGAGCTCTATCCTCATATTCATCCACGGTGATAGAATAGGTCAAGTCTCTCCACTCCGTTTTGAAACTTTCCCATTTTAGTTCCGCCAACTTGTCATCCTTCTTAAATTTCTCTTTGGCTTCATCTTGTTTATGTAACGGTAGTTTATTTATTCTATCCATTTCGTTTTTTTTTGGTTGGACGGACAAGGCGCATGCACTTAGTTTCAATACTTTTCCACAAGTGGAACGTGCAAAGAAGGTTATGATCTTACGGGAAAACCCTCCTTATTGCATTCAACAAAGCTTGTTCCTTGTCGGTAATAATCACCTTTGGAGTATATCCCTCTACGTAGAATAACTTCACTTGTTTTAGTGCCCACACATAGCTCTCTTCGAGATCATCTTTCAAGAAGCAAAAACCAACACTAAAAGGAGCATTGGTAGAAGTTTGCCCGACAATGTTCAACAACGGCATCTCAAACTTGTTGGTTTTGTATGTGCAATCCATTAGAAGCACTTGATGAGAGCACCGTGCCAACTTCACAAACTCAGGATGAGCCAATAAAAGATATCTTATTCGTCCTTTCTCATCATCATCGTGGAAAACCGAGTAATTATGCGACTCCCCCAAATGCCTTACTTGTTGCATTTCGTTCCTTTGTTCCCATTTCTTAGCCTTCAATTTTCTTCTTGCATTGTAGATGTTAGCCAAATTAGAAGCATTTTGTGGATTTCTTTCCTTTAAGTGAGCGAGGATATCAATGGGCTTCATACGAATTTGTGTCATTGCATCTACGATCTTCTCTTCTCCTTCGGTAAGGCGTCCAGCATAAGAATGTGATAGCAAACTCTCAGGTATAGGGTGGTTATGACTACCGCATACAAATTTCTCCAAAAACCACCTATTTGCCGCGTTATTTTTAAATTTAAGCTTGAAGGGGCATCGGGTCTTCTTAGTGAAAGTAGTATTCTTCCTCTTTGTCTTTGTTGCGTGAACGGTACCCTTTTTTGCGTGACTTCTATGTTGTCCACTACACTCGCAAACCATTTGAAAGGCACTATCACTAGTGGTACCATTACAAACTATGATACACATAATCAACTTGCCTCATTCTCTAGCCCACTTCTTTGCATCATCTTTATCCTCCCATGTCTCCTTGGTTAAATAGTGAAAGCTAGAATCTTGGGAGAGAAGTTCATTTGCTAAAGGTTGTTCATCCATTAGGGGAGGTACATCCACGATCTGGACAACAATATACCCACATTAGTCTAAACAAGGCAACAAAACGAAAACATATATAAAGCTACGGTTGGTTACGACACAGAAAACACAAACCGTAACACTGTTACGGTTGGTAAGTACGATAAACTTGGAACCGTAACTAACCTACGGTTGATAAGGGTCCTCTAATAACAAACCGTAACTAAGGTGAAAAGAAAATGAAAACAAACAAAGCAATTTACGGTTGATACAAAAATTACATAACAAACCGTAACAGAAGTTACGGTTGTTCACGATTCACATATTACCAACCGTAATAAGTGCAGTAACTACTGAAGAACATGGCCAACCGTAATTAACTTACGGTTCGTATCGAAAATTTTCTACCAACCGTAACTGGTATTACGATTAGGTTTTTCCCAAAATTGAACCAGTTACGGTTGGTATTTGATAATTTTCGAACCGTAACCGTGACTTATGGCTGGTAACTAGCTAAAATCCAACCGTATGTTCTTCTGAAATTTTTAAAAATTTGATCTTTTTACGTACTTTAGATAATTTTGATCAAAAAAAAGCTAATGGGAACTAATTTAGAAGTATACCTGGTCATTTTCAGTGCTGAGTTTCTTCACTTTGTTGGCTAATTTCTTCAATTGGTTGAGATTAACCTTCACTTTGGGTTAAAACATCTCTACCATCTAAAAAATACTCTATATCATGATCTCCATCAAGAGGTATGTAGTATTTGTTTTGTCTATCGTATAGAGATTCACCCATCTCAAATTTGCCACTGGAATCACTCATTTTGGTTGAGTGAATCAAAATCTAGGGTTTCACAAATATCACAAAAGTTTTTTTTTTTCTTCTCCTCTAAACTTTTTTTTTTTTAACTCTAAAAATCTGATTTTAGAGTTATTATAAGTGAAAATTAATTATCAACACTAATCTTGATTATCATTACTAACCTTGATTATCAACAATAAGGGTTAATTAGTCATTTCCAGATTTTTTTTGATAAGGGGCACTTCAATTTCCTTGTAATGACCTTTTTTGTCTTATTAGCTTGTCGCCCCTCTACTAAAACTTGCCGCCCCTATAACAAGATTGCTTTTAAAAGCTACCCAGGAGTAGCTTTTAAAAGCAGTAAAAGCAGAAGTTGTGGACCCACTCAATTTTAATTAATTGATTCTCTATTTTAACCTTGTTATTATATTAAAAAGACAAAATCTGTCCTTAAATATTTATTTATGTACAATTATTTCACTAATCAAACTTTACTAATTTTTTTTATAAAATAATAATTACAACAACAATAATAATTAAAATAAAAAAAATAAATAATAATAATAGTATTTTAAGGTAAAAATTAAAAGTTAAAATAAAATTAAAATATTAATATGAATATGAATTATTTTATTTTATTTTTTTATCTTTATTTAAATAATATTCAAAATAAAAAAATATATTTTATTATTAATAGAGGTAATTTAAAAAGAATTTTTAAACCGTGTCTATTTTCGTCATTAGCCACATCATAAGCACTTCAACATGATAATTTACCAAACAGAATTCACACTTTGTTGGTTCCACAACACTTTACATATATATATATATATATTTTTTTTGATACACGAAAGCCGGACCCAGGCCCCTACCCGAACCCAGCCAGTTGGACTAGCCCCACTGCCAGACCCAACACCGCTAAACCCACTATACAACAAATCTATTACAAACCTTTACGACGGCGGGGATTGAACCTCTGACTTCCTCCTTACTGGAGTTGATGGGATACCACTAAGCTATGCACTTTACATGTTATAGTTTACCAAACATCTGACTACTATATTTTTAAAGCACAGCAACGCACATCACAGCACAACAGAAAAGTACTTTTGTAAAACTCACATCAATACCAAACTAGGCTTAAATTTAAGTGATGTGTATCATAGGGAAGTTTGAATACGTGCAGTTCACGTATTGTTTCTTGATGACCAAGACAAAATATCCAAACAATTAATGAGAATACTAAGACTTGTCGAGAACTTGACATGGTCTCGGGAGCCTGGTTCAAACCCTAAACCTAATTTTTTTTTCAAAGTTCTCTTTATACAATAAGAGAAGATGAAACAGAGTCATCAAAATGAACAAAAGGAAAAGACATAATCTATGATTTGCCGAAGAAGAATCCGGTATACCATCTTGGATCAAGTGATGGTCCTGGTATTCTTATTACTCCAATTACTTTAAAAGGAACCAACTATGATGAATGGGCTAGAGCCATTAGAAGATCTTTGATAGCTAAGCGGAGTTTGGGTTTGTTGATGGTACCATTACAGAACCAGCAGACCCTGACCAGTTGGAAGAATGGATCGATGTCCATTCAATGGTGGTTTCCTGGATCAATAACACACTAGATTCTTCAATCCGATCCACGTTGGGAGATTACGATGATGTGAGTCTTCTATGGACTCACTTAAAGAAGAGATTTTGTGTGGTTAGCGGCACAAGAATCTGTCAACTGAAATCGTTCTTAATTAATGTAAACAAGGGAAGTCTGAATCTGTTGTTGTATATTATGGATGATTAAACAAAATCTGGGATGAGTTGGTAACGTATATGAAGATACCACAATGTAAGTGTGGTTTTTGTACCTGTAATATTGTAACTCAGGTGACTAATCTGCGAGAAGAAGACTATCTTCGCTATTTTGTGATTGGTCTGGATGGTATGTATGGCTCACTACGCGAACAACTGTTAGCACGAGATCCTTTACCAACTCTCGATGTTGCGTACCAAACTGTAGTGAACTCTGAAAGATTAAGAATGGGAGAAGTGCTTCTATCTATAGAAGTGCAGGAGAACGTGATGGCCTTTAAAGTGCAACCTGATCAGAGAGCAACCACAAACACTTATGATGCTACAAAATTTTGTAAACGCTGTAACAAAACTGGATACTCTGAAGATGGATGTTTTCAAATAATTGGCTACCCTGAGTGGTGGGGTGACAAATATGGTGGTAGAGGATTTGGTAGAGGTGGCAGAACTGGTCGAGGTCGAGGTAGTTATACGTCTGGAAGAGGTGGCAGAGGATATGGTAGCACCAATCCGGTGCGAGCAAATAATCTCAATGTACCAGCTGCTCAACAATACAGTGGTGCTACATCTGCAGATGAAGCTGGCTTGGTGGGAGTAACCGCATCTCAACTTCAATAAGTACTTGATTATTTGAGTTCAAACAAATCAAAACTTCAATTGCAAGGTAAAAAGAATCGTCCCTCCTGGATTGTAGATATATGGGCTACGAATAATGTCACATGTAACATTGATGACATGATATAAGTAAAAGAAATTAAGGCATGCTCAGTGGGCTTGCTAGATGGAAAGTATACGAACTCTGATAAAATAGGAACTGTGATTCTTCCTGGGGGTTTGAAGCTTAAAAATGTTCTTTATGTACCTCAGATAACATGTAACTTGATCTCGGTCACACAAATGATCGATGAGTTAGCTTGTGTTATGCAATGTACTAACAGTTTATGTCTTATACAGGACCGGTCTACGAGGAAGGTGATTGGAGTGGGTGAGAGACAAGGTGGACTATATTTGTTTCATGGTGTACCTTCAGCTAAAGTGCTTGTTGTTCGTGGAGATTCGTACGAGCTGTGGCATCAAAGAATGGGACATCCGACAGAGAAAGTATTACAAAAGATACCAGCTGTGAGTAGGTTGTTTAGGAAGAATAATAATGCTTGTGATATTTGTCCACGAGCAAAACATCGTCGAAGTAGTTTTCCTAATAGTCAGAACAAAGCTAGCTGCATATTTGAGTTAGTTCATGTGGATTTATGGGGGCCTTACAAGACACCTTCGTCTTGTGGAGCTCATTATTTTTTAACAATAGTTGATGATTTTTCAAGAGGTGTGTGAATTTATTTGATCAAGAATAAAACTGAAGTTGAATTGGTATTTCTTAACTTTGTTGCTCTTATTAAACGTCAGTTTGACAAGGAAATCAAAAATGTTAAAAGTGACAATGGAGCAGAATTTAATATTTTGTGTGGCTATTTTAAGACTAATGGAATAATATTTGAGACGTATTGTGTTGGTACAACCCAACAAAATGGGAGAGTTTAAAGAAAACATCAGCATATAATGAATGTTGCAAGAGCTTTGAGATTTCAAGCTAATTTACCAATACAATTCTAGGGGGAGTGTGCATTAACTGCAATTTACTTGATTAATCGAACACCAACACCTATACTCAATAACAAGACTCCATATGAAGTTATGTTTGGAAAGTTACCTCCATACAATCAGTTGAAGGTGTTTGGATGTTTGTGTTATGTGCACAATCAGAGTAGTAAAGGAGATAAGTTTGCAAGTCGGGGAAGAAGGTGTGTATTTCTTGGTTATCCATTTGGTAAAAAGGCGTGGAAAGTTTATGACTTAGACGCAAAACAATTTTTGGTGTCAAGAGATGTAGATTTTTATGAACACCAGTTTCCATATATGACAACTAGCGTTGAGCAGTCAAATAATATTGCTCCATCGAGTATGGAAACATGTTGGAGTGATGATGAAGATAGAGAAGAAGTACAATTGCCCAAAAAAGGTATTGAAACTCAACAGCCTGAAATGTAGCAACAACAAAGAAGTGATGAAACACAGCTTGGTATTGAAGGCGCAACAAAAGAATTTCAAATAGGTGTTCAAGAACACCATGATGAGACTGAACTAGAATATCATGAGGAGACTGAACAGGATGCTTCATCCAATGACACTTCAGCTGAAGTTATAGTAGAGAATAACAGTAGTGAGATGGGTAAAGGAAAACGTCAGAAAATTCCTTCTAGCAGACTCAGGGGCTTTGTGATGCATACAGTATGTGAAAATAGTCCACCTTCCACTCAACCTAATCGGCCTCAGGTACACCCTATCCTTTGACATATTATGTTAGTTGTGATCATGTTTCTGTTGTTCATAGAAAATATCTTGCATCTATAACGGCTGGAAATGAGCCAAAGAGCTTCAAAGAAGCTATGAAGCATCCAAGATGGAAAAAAGCCATGGATGAAGAAATAAGAGCTCTTGAGGAACAAGGAACATGGGAATTGATGGAATTACCACCTGGTAAGAAGGCATTAGGAAGCAAATGGATTTATACAAAGAAGCGTGATGAAAATGGGAATTTGATACGTCTAAAAGCAAGATTGGTGATATTTTGGAATCATCAAGTTGAAGGATTGGATTATTATGAAACATTTGCACCAGTGGCAAAGATGACAACAGTTCGTACTTTTCTAGCTGTTGCAGCAGTTAAGAATTGGGAAGTGCATCAAATGGATGTCCATAATGCATTTCTTCATGGAGATTTGGAGAAAGAAGTGTATATGAAGATACCTCCAGGTTTTGCCAAAGGAAATTCCAATATGGTTTGTAGAGTGAAAAAATCATTATATGGTCTAAAACAGGCGCCTAGGTGTTGGTTTGCGAAGTTATCAACAGCCTTGAAGAACTATGGTTTTAAACAATCTTATTCAGAATACTCTCTGTTTACTATGACGAAGGGAAAAATGCAGCTTAATGTCTTAGTTTATGTTGATGATCTGATTGTGGTAGGAAATGATCTTATTGGACTTCATAATTTTAAAACTTACTTGGGACAATGTTTCAAGATGAAGGATCTGGGAAAGCTGAAATATTTCTTAGGATTGGAGGTTGCTCGTAGTAAACAAGGTTTCTACATATGCCAGAGGAAATATGCATTAGATATTATAATGGAGACAGGATTGTTGGTGCAAAACTTGCAGAATTTCCAATGGAGACGAATCATCAACTTGCATTGGCAAACGGAAAAATACTTGAGGATGTAGAGAAGTATAGAAGATTGGTTTGTCATTTGATTTATCTATCAGTAACAAGACCAGATCTGGCTTACTCAGTGCACATTTTATCACAGTTTATGCAACAACCAAGAATGGAGCATTGGGAAGCAGCACTTCGTGTGGTTAGATACTTGAAAAAGAATCCAGGACAAGGAATTTTGCTGCGCTCTGATAGTGGTCTTGGTTTAATAGTATGGTGTGATTCAGATTGGGCGATTTGCCCATTGACTAGACGTTCATTAACAAGATGGTTTGTTCTTCTTGGTTTTTCTCCTGTTTCTTGGAAGACTAAAAAGTAGCACACGGTTTCGTGTTCCTCAGCAGAAGCTGAATACAAGTCTATGGCAGCAGTGACATGTGAATTGAAGTGGTTGAAACATTTGCTTGGTGATTTAGGAGTTCATCATACACATGGGATGAATCTCTTTTGTGATAGTCAGTCAGCATTATATATTGCTCAAAATCCAGTATTTCATGAAAGAACCAAACATATAGAAGTGGATTGTCATCTAGTTAGAGATGCCATCATAAGGAAGATTATATCACCTTCCTACACTCCTACAACGGTACAATTGGCTGATATCTTCACCAAAGCCTTAGGGAAAGCTCAGTTTAAGTTTCTTTTGTTCAAGATGGGAATTTGTGATCTGCATGCTCCATCTTGAGGGAGGGTATTTGGAAATAGTATATATTTAAGTGATGTGTATTCTAGGGAAGTTTGAATACGTGCAGTTCACGTATTGTGTCTTGATGACCAAGACAATGAATGTATAAATATCCAAACAATTAATGAGAATACTAACATCATGTTTGTTTTTTCCTCTATAGAGGCTAACCTCTATCAACCTCTATGTAGTGGTGGACCCCATTTATTTTTATGTTTGTTTTTTCCACTACCTCTACATAGATAGAGGCAAATCTCTATATATGTAGAGGATATAAGATAGCACCAATCAGGTGCTATCTTTGGTCCAAACCACTATTAAATGGTAAAATTCCTGATGGGTCCTTAAACAAACTGAAAATTGACATCTTATATCCTCAACACAAAAATTAAGATTCGTTCCCAGCGATGATTACCAGAACGTGTGTATGTCCTTTCAAGTTACTGAAGCGCCACATGTCGGACCATCATTGGACAAAAATCGTTCATTGACGTGTAAACTTCTGATACAACACAATTTCATTCTTAATTTAAAACTTTTTTGTGAAGAATATTATGATGAAGAAAGAGTTACTTTGGAAATAATTTTTAATATGAAATCAAGCTAAATAGGAAACTTACACAAAGCTTTTGGTTGGCAACCTAGCAACAAGCTGGGCCCCAACTCCTATTTGGGCCGACCGAGCGAAGCGAGGGAGGACCTTTATATGGCCACTTTTTTGTAAATTGTAAGTCATGAATTGACACAAAAAGATTGGATTTTGGTGTCCCAAATAAATTTCAATCAACAATGAAATGACTAAAGAGCCCCTCCATGTTTCAATTTCTCACAAAAACTACCGTAAATACAACACAAAAAGAAGGGTAATCACGTAATTTAGCCTACAGGAAAAAAAGGACACGGAGGTTGGAATAGTTTTAATTGTTTAGGGGTAGTTTAGTAAAACAGAGGTAAAATGACCTAAAGGTTGCGGGTTCAAATCCCGCCAACCTCTTTTGTTTTTTTTTTTTGTTTTTCTTTTTCTTTTCCCTTCTTCTTCCTTCTCCTTCGTTTTTTCTTCTTCGTCCCCAAACTCCAACAGAGAAACTCTAAACCCCAATCTCTTCTACATTAAAATCATCTCCGATTACCTCCGTTTCCGAACAGAGAAGATAGATTGATTGATTCACATAAACCCTGAACAATTTATAGATACGAATCAAAACCCTAGACTAAATTTTACTCAAAATCAAAACCCCTGAACAGTTGAGATACTTTTTTAATCTATTAGAGAAGCAAATTGGAGCTGCAAATCAAGATGGGTTTGTTGTTGGTTGAAACAATTAGGGTTTACAGGAAGTATTCGAGTTGGTGATTGAGATGAGTTTCAAGGGTTTTGACTGATTGACATTGGTAAGAACTACTTCCGTGTCAATTCCACTCCCTAACTGAAATTTTTGTTTTATAATACAGAAAAACTGGGAAATTTCTCAATTTCAATCTTTTATAATACAACAAATTCCCTATAATACGAATTCAATCTTTTATAATACGATTTGGGATTTCAATTGTGATTTTGATGCTGCTAACTGGGGTTTCGCTAGACAAATTGGGATGTATCTTTCTTTACTTCGATTAAATTTTGACAGAGTTCTTCTGTTTTTGGACAGATGGTACTCCCTATTACAGTTGAGAATGAGAGGTCAAGATATTGCAAGCTCTTACAACTCGTGGTTCAATTTCATAATGCATTCAAGGATGATTCCTATGTGTACGTAGCAATGGAGTAAGTCTTCATTTAGAGCTACTTCACAGTTAAAAATGTATTATTGCAGTTTGTCCACTTTCTGATCCTGTGTTGGATGATCAAACTTTAAAATGAACTGCCAACAGAAAGCGTAATTGTTATAATGCACTTCGTATCTGGTGAAAATTGGCATGACGCAGATAAAATGATGTAGTTATGTAGGGAGCATCCTATACTCGATTTTATTTCACGTTGAGACTTAATAGTAAAGGCAATGAGGGTTGTGAAAATCTTCAGAACTACAGAAACTATAAAAGGTCATAGCTCAAAATTGGAAACTAAAATTAACTTCATTCCCAGCGATATCAAGGCATCTTATCTTATTCGCATCATTCAAATCTTCTCTGGGTACCAAGCAGAGGCTCCTCTCTGGGTACCAAGCAGAGGCTAAAAGTGTATTATTTCACTTAAAGCTATCCAAGTAGGGTTTTAACTGAGACACATCTAGGACAGTGACAAATCTCCTAGTGCAGTGCATATCCAGAGTAGCTTCAAAACTCCGACTAATATATCTTGATTGAGATTCTAGCTCTGTCTATGTGTTGCTACATATTTCATATAGTGAGCGGAGCTATATGAATGCACTTTGGTCCACTTATATCATTTTGTTTGGAAGTTTGCTTCCGAACTCCTCCTCTTTGCACTCTTATATAAACTGATTTTTGATTCTTTCATCGAGTCTATGTTTGTTGTGAAGACACCAGGTAGATCCCAAATGCAGATGTATTTACTTAAATATTTATACAGAGCATATTTTTTCTTGATTCATCACTTAGTTTACTTTGTTTGTGGATCTGCAATGTTTTGCTTACTTAGGTTATTGCACTGTTTGGTGTAGTTTCAGTGAATACTGGTGGTTAGAAAGGATATTCCGGGTTATTGCAGTGATGGAGGAAATGGTTGTCTGTGTTGGTGAGTTGCAGCTGAGATTAGTTGGTCTTGCTGTTGCAGTAAATATTACATGGCTAGAAGGGACTAGAGCTGCAGAATTGGGTTACATACTGGAGATTATTCTGGTTGCACATATGAAAATTCAAGACGACCAGGAAAGTTCGTTGATTTTGTTTATCACGAAAATGCTCGTGTTCTTCTTCATGATGAAAACATATACCGGTTTGAATGTGTATGTGTCTCTCCAACCCTTTCCTATATGCCTTTATCTTTATGATTCCCGGAAGTTGACCGGGGAACTGATTTTGATAGGTTCTCGTTTGTGCTTTATCATTTGCAGACTTCCAGTCCAACTCATTTATCAATCCAGTTGATGGACTGTAGTCGTGAAAAGCCCGAAGTTACCGCTGTTTCTATGGATCCTCATTTCTCTCTTATTTGCACAATGACTTCCTCTCAGTTCTTCCTGACAGGAAGGAGGCGCATGATGTTTTCTCACAGGTACGGGGAACTTGTTAATGATTAGCCAAAGCTTTTGATGTTGAACTTTTCTGTGGCTTAATTTCATTATGGTGTTGCATAAATAAACAAAAATACGCACGCGGGGAAGAACTTTCTGGTGAATACAATGCCATGGATGGATTTCGAGTTGTCAATGGTTTGGAGTGCAAGATATCTTGCGTGACATCCAAGGTATGCATCATCCATACACCGTCAGGGCGCTCTTTAGATTTTATTCTTAAATTTAGGACAATTTGAGTAATCATTTGTCATTAGTTTATTTTGTATGAATATCTTGAAGTATTTGTAGTTGATTTAGGTAATTCAGTGGCAAAATTAACCTGAATCGATACCAATTATATTACTAATGTTGGTTCCTGGTATCGGTACTAAAAAACATAAAATTGGAAATGGATAAATGCCTGGCTTGCTGCTTTTCCTATTTAACTTCCTACCTATGTTGACACCTTAACTATTTGACTCATGAAATGTTCACATGGGGCAGGTCTCTTATGTTCTAGACACCGAAGATTTCTTCTTTCATATTAAAAGAAAACTGAAAAATGTAACAGAGGGTACCACCAACTCAACATGTCACGAGCAATGGTACTAAATCTGTATGGGTTTTCTTCTCGTTGTATTAATTTCTTCTTAATTTTTGGAAGATTTGAATTGAAGAAAGAAGGTTTTGGAAGCGAGTCGTTCAATTGAAGATTTGGAAGAAGGAAATTTTGAACTTGTGAATTTGAATGATCAAGAAAATAATTTGCTGAAATCTTCTCAGGATAATGAGTATTCAATCAGATCATCTGATTCAGATAATGTGAGTCAGTTATCTGGGAACGACAAGAATTCTAGGTATTTTGGTGAAAGTCATCAATGGGTATGCATTTTCAACATGGATCTACATGGAATCTTCTGTTGAAGTCTCAACACCTCAACAGCTGCTGCTGCAGCTAGGTCTGGGAAATCCTCTGCCACGCCAGTTGCATCTGCCACAAGTGCCCTAGCTGATGAGGGTACGACCCACATGCCACGGTTGTTCAGTTTCTTATCTGCCACGCCAGTTGCATCACGGGATAGAGGCGTATTTTCATGCTCAGTTTTTGGTAGTTGAAAGATGGAGTAGAAAGAGGAAAAGGCATCTTTGCATTTTACTCCTGCATCCAAGCCACAAAATTAGTATTTTCTTGGACCTAAACACACGTGCAAGCAGAGAGTATAATTGGAAAATCCGAGAGTGAACGCAGACTGTGTATTGATGGTTCTTTTTATGAAAACTGACCATTTGAGTTTCCTCAGATTCTCAAGCCCCTTGCATTTTGTTTCTTTAGCACAAATCCTCCTTTTACAGTGTCTGGTTTGCAATGGCGTAGAAGTCCGTGTCCTCTCTTTGCGAAGCTGGGGCCTGTTTACATCTTTAAGGAGATATACACTATCAGATGGAGTCCAACTGGCCCAGGCACAAACAACCCTAATCAACAATTATTGTTGGCAAGGTTAGTGGCTTCCCTTTCGTTGTCAGGCTCATTTGCTTCTCTTTTATTAACTGCATAGATATCATAGTTGGCCTATTAGAACCCTGCTTACGTATTTTACTACTGTGAATTTTTCTAACATCCTGTGAATTATTGGTTAGTGCATCCTTTGACTCTACAATAAATCTGTGGGATGTGGAGTTAAGAAGAGTGATCTACAGCTTTGACGGCCACAGGTACGCATAAGCATTCAAATTTGTTGAAATTTGTTTACTTCTCCGAGTAATCTCCGTGAAGTTTGTGTATGTCTGCGCACATGTGTTTGAAAATTTTCCGGCTCATTTTTTGCTACAGAGCCCATATACTTTGTTGCATTTAGCCCTAATGGCGAGTATCTAGCGAGTGGATCACTGGACAGAAGTTTACATATATGGTTAATGAAGGATGGAAGTTTGGTGAAAAACATACAATGGAAGTGGAGGTATATTTGAAGTTTGCTGGAACAAGGAAGGTGACAAAATTGCAGCTTGTTTCGCCAACAACAGTGTCTGTGTCTTGGATTTCAGAATGTAGCTGGGCTAAAATCGACGACTTTGTATACTGTTAGCAGGATATATAAGCTTTAATATCTTAAACTATTCTGAATCCGTGCAATCACGTAGTGGTGTCGTTTCGTCAAGTTCTTCGGTCGGCCCTCCAACCGTGGCAACGGTTGTACTAGTATGATTGATACTCAATTTCGTATGCAGTGAAATTATTTTTGGATAAGAAAACTAATATTATCAGTTTGGCTTGTTTTCTCTTCGTGTGAATGAAGAACAAGTATTTTAGAATAGGATTTTTCATTTGAATTTCAGTTTTGCACTATTTGTATTTAAGATTTTCATGAAATTTGTAAATTTTATAAGGGTGAAAAAAGAAATATAAACTATAGAATTCATTTACAATTTAAATATGGAGTTATTAGATAGTGATAAAACAACCATGAATTTAAGAGACATTATGTAGTGATTTTTATAAGGAGGTAGAGGTAAACCTATATAGTGGAAAAAACAAACATTTTATGAGACTTGTGGAGAACTTGACAAAGGAACCCCGTCCGACACAGATTTCTGTCTTTGACTTGTAGCTTTTTATTATTTTTGTAACGCTCCTCCAGAATCGTATTAAATTTGTAATACACCCTTGCACTAATTTGGCATATTAGGCTAAGTCCTATGGCATGTTCAGATTTCACAATTTTGGTTTTGGGTAATCCATTACACGAAACGAAGAATTTGAAGAGTAGTTGAAAACTCTTCCATTTTCAGTCTCCATTGGAATCGAAATTGGGAGCTGTTTTTCCTCATAGACAACAGAAATGGCGACAGGAACCACAGAAGAGGAGCCAGAAGATGGAGTTTCATCAGTAAATTTTGGAAGTTCGGAAGCCCTAGAAGTGGTACGCAAATTAACAGATGTAGGTGCAATGACTCGACTTCTTCATGAATGTATTGCTTATCAAAGAAATTTAGATCTTGAACTTGAAAATTTACTTTCTCAAAGAACAGATCTTGAAAAAAAACTGAACAATTTACAGAAAAATGCTGAGGTCTTAGAAATTGTTAAATCTGATTCAGATTCTATGTTATCTAATGTTAGATCAACATGTGATTTAGCTGATCAAGTTAGTGGTAAGGTTAGAGAATTAGACCTAGCTCAATCTAGGGTGTATTCAACATTATCCAGAATTGATGCAATTGTTGAGAGAGGTAATTGTATTGAAGGTGCTAAAAAATCATTAGAAACTGAAGATTATGAATCTGCTGCTAAATTTGTTCAAACGTTTTTGAAAATCGATGAGAAATTTAGTGATTCAAATGCTTCTGATGATCAAAGAGAACAGCTTCTTGATTCAAAGAAAAAACTTGAAGGAATTGTTAGAAAGAAACTATCAAATGCAGTTGATCAAAGAGATCATTCCACCATTATGAGATTTATTATGCTTTTTCCGTTGTTAGGTCTTGAAGAAGAAGGATTGCAAGTTTATGTTAATTATTTGAAGAAAGTAATCTCAATGAGGTCTAGGTTAGAATTTGAAAATTTAGTGGAGCGAATTGATCAAAATCAAGGAAGAGATTTTGTTGATTGTTTAACTAGCTTGTTTAAAGACATTGTTTTAGCTGTTGAAGAAAATGATGAGATTTTGAGAAATCTTTGTGGTGAAGATGGAATTGTTTACGCAATTATTGAGCTCCAAGAGGAGTGTGATTCTCGGGGTTCTCTTGTTTTACGAAAATACATGGAATTTAGGAAATTAAGCAGAGTAGAATCAGAAATCATTTCTTATAGTAAGAATATACTCTCAGTTGGAGCTACGGAAGGGCCGGATCCAAGAGAAGTTGAGCTGTATTTGGAAGAGATTCTAACGTTGACACAGCTGGGCGAGGAATATACAGGGTTCATGGTGTCAAAAATTAGGGGATTGAGATCAGTTGATCCTGAGTTGGGTCCACGGGCGACAAAAGCATTTAGAAATGGAAGTTTTAGTAAAGTTGTTCAAGAAATTACTGGGTTTTATGTGATTTTGGAGGAATTCTTTATGGTGGAAAACGTGAGGAAGGCGATAAAGATTGACGAGCATGTGCCTGATAGCCTCACTACTTCTATGGTAGATGATGTGTTTTATGTTTTACAGAGTTGTTGTAGAAGAGCTATCTCGACTTCAAGTATGAATTCGGTACTTGCTATTCTCAGTGGCGCAATGAATTTGTTGAGTAATGAGTATCAAGAAGCTTTGCAACATAAAATGAGAGAACCAAATCTTGGGGCCAAGCTGTTTCTTGGGGGTGTTGGTGTACAAAAGACGGGAACTGAGATTGCAACAGCTCTGAATAACATGGATGTCAGTGGTGAATATGTCCTGAAACTTCGACATGGAATTGAGGAGCAATGTGCAGAGGTGAGTTTTCTACTTTTGCTTATGGGTTGCTTTCCGTAACAATCATGTTATTGCTGGTAGATTTTTAATTAAAACTTGGCTATGTCTCCTGATGATGTTTAAACAATAAACTTAATATTTTTCATCTTTACGAGAAAAAACTATCAAACATCACGAAAACAAAACATGATGCTCACTTGTCAAACCTTATCATATTCCTAGATTTTTTGTTCTATGTACCCTACTTTATCATCAGCTACACAGGTTGTTATTCTGATATAGGATTTAGTTATGTCACTAACAAGCATTATTTCCATCCTCCGATCTTTACATTCAGAGCATACTAATATCTGATCACCAGCTTCTCTTTTGGAACCAACGACCATCACCATCTGTTTCATCTTTCCTCGGTCATGCACAAAACGCCAACCTTCACTTCTGATACGGGACTTACTCACGCCAGTAACAAGTATTAACTCCACCCCCACTTCGATATGTAGCACATATTAATCTCCAGTCAGAGCTAATCGTCGAACTGCAGCAAGCATGCACTGAACCTATTCCTGTTTTTTTTTAGTAATCCTTTATGCCATTGATTAGTTCCATCATATACATCTCACTAATCTTACTAATGGTTTCATTTGAAAGAGTTACTTGTCCTCTTGTTCTGGAGATGAACTAGATATGACTGTGATATACTCCTCTAGGTTAGATTGATCCCCCCTTTTTGATGTCAGAACAGTGACCACCATCTTTTGTTCTGTCAACACGTTCTCTTCATGGTCTTCATTCGCAATCTTATGCGACATAAGCCGACGAACACACTGACTCAAAAAGAATTCAGCTAGAAACATCATGAAAAAGAGTATCAACATAAAACCCACCTCATCTCCCGTGCACCAGATGTATGTTTTGATATTTTGCGATCAAACACAACAGTCAGGCTAATATTGAGCAACGCCTCGACTTGATCCCCATCTCCAGTTTCAGAAAATAATAACCTCTGGTCCAAGCAAGCAACCAAATTCTCCTTTCTTTTCCTTGTAATTTCTGACCCAACTGTTTAGCACTTGTTGTCCTTATGAACTGCAAATTACTCATGCCAACAGTTGCATTCAGAACAGCCACTTGAATCAACATCAAAAAGGTGACCATAATATCCAGAAAGATAGAAACTGCACACAACCACCATATAAAGTACATCAATTTAGTTGCAGTATTCTCTAACCTTTGCCGTTGCGGAAGGTTGTCGACCTTTCTTGTTTGTAACAAACAAAATGGATTTAGATGAGGCTTTCCTGCAAGAATAGCAGCCTTTAACACCCTTTCATTGCGTGTTACCAAGTCTGCCTCGCTAAGATACTTCAGTAACTCCTGGCTTGTTTCTGCCTGAGTTTGGTGTCTCTTGGTCATGTTTTCATTATTAATTGACAATCTAGAAATATTCTGCTCTGCAAACCCAAATTATGACTGTCAGATACAAAAACTTTCATCAAATCCCAACCATCCAACATCTCATGGCAGTTCTCACTGTGAACACATTTAACTGGAAGTGACCCATTCTTCCATTCTTCCATGCTTCGGCCAACCTCTGTTGACCTAGTGTATTTTCGCTAAGTAGACACACTCCCTGATGAATACATCTCAGGTTATCAATCTAATTATAAGTCTATTATATTACTTGTAAGGTTATCTTCACACGGTAAATAACATTATTGTCAATTTTTAGCTCAGCACAGTTTAAGGTTAACATCTACTTTTCTTTTGGAGCTCCTTTGTGGGGGAGCAGACCACTTAATGAGCGCCAAAGAACTTGGCTTACTGAGTATTTTATTTCTCCCTGTGTAGAACCTGACATTGTGTATCCAAGTTAATCAGCTAAACTGACTTTCTTGATTCAAAGGTGTATTAATACTTGAGTTTTCCTGTTTTACATATTAATCCTGCTATTTTCATAAAAGAAACACAAAATAACATATTGATCCTGATACTATTGTGAAAGCAGATATTCCCTGCACCAGCTGATCGAGAAAAAATCAAATCATGTTTGTCTGAATTGGGGGAGATGAGCACCGGTTTTAAGCAAGCTTTAAATGCTGGAGTGGAGCAACTGGTCTCTACTGTAACTCCTAGAATCCGTCCTGTGCTAGATATGGTGGGAACAGTTAGCTATGAGCTATCTGAGGCTGAATATGCAGAAAATGAGGTGAACGACCCCTGGGTTCAGAAGCTCCTCCATGCCGTGGAAACAAATGCGGCATGGCTTCAGCCTACAATGACATCTTCCAACTATGACTCATTTGTTCATCTAATTATCGACTTTATTGTTAAGAGGTTGGAAGTGATTATGATGCAGAAGAAGTTCAGCCAACTTGGGGGTCTTCAACTGGATAGAGATGCTAGGGCACTAGTGAGCCATTTCTCTGGTATGACCCAGAGGACTGTCAGAGACAAGTTTGCCCGGCTTACTCAGATGGCAACTATCCTCAACTTGGAAAAGGTTTCCGAGATTTTGGATTTCTGGGGAGAGAATGCAGGACCTATGACATGGAGACTAACTCCGGCTGAGGTGAGAAGAGTTTTAGGTTTAAGAGTTGATTTTAGACCTGAAGCAATTGCTGCTCTTAGATTGTAGTCCTCATTTGTATTCATTATCTTCTTCTCTTTTTCTTCCTTTCCTGCTTTGGCTTCTTCTCTTCTTGTTTTGGTTAGAATTCATAATTTTTTACTCATACTTCATAAATTTAGATCATCCGTTGTATTTCATATATGAATTTATTGAACAATTTTTGTACTTTCTTGAAGAAACTTTCAGACCGAGTGAAAATTGGGTTGGAGGTTTTCAATCTTGTAATTTCCCTCTAATACTTATGAATTCTTATTTCCTCTCTTTTTCTTCCTTTCCTGCCTTGGCTTCTTCTCTTCTTGTTTTGGTTGAAATTCATAATTTTTTACTTATACTTCATAAATTTAGATCATCTGTTGTATCCGTTGTATTTCATATATGAATTTATTGAACATTTTTTGTATTTTCTTGAAGAAACTTTTTGACCTAGTGAAAATTGGGTTGGATGTTTTCAATCTTCAACTGGATAGAGATGCTAGAGCACTAGTGAGCCATTTCTATGGTATGACCCAGAGGACTGTCAGAGACAAGTTTGCCCGGCTTACTCAGATGGCAGCTATCCTTAACCTGGAAAAGGTTTCCGAGATTTTGGATTTCTGGGGAGAGAATGCTGGACCCATGACTTGGAGACTAACTCCGGCTGAGGTGAGGAGAGTTTTAGGTTTAAGAGTTGATTTTAGACCTGAAGCAATTGCTGCTCTTAGATTGTAGTCCTCATTTGTATTCATTATCTTCTTCTCTTTTTCTTCCTTTCCTACTTTGACTTCTTCTCTCTTGTTTTGGTTAGAATTCATAATTTTTTACTTATACTTCATAAATTTGGATCATCTGTTGTATCCGCTGTATTTCATATATGAATTTATTGAACAATTTTTGTACTTTCTTGAAGAAATTTTCTGACCGAGTGAAAATTGGGTTGGATGTTTTCAATCTTGTAATTTCCCTCTAATACTTATGAATTCTTATTTCTTCTATTTTTCTTCCTTTCCTGCTTTGGCTTCTTCTCTTCAAGTGAGAAACTGCAGGGCAGTGATCATTAATTTTAATCCCATGAATAAGATTTTTGTGTTCACCTTCAAGTAAAAATCTAGAGAAAGACTTCATACAAAGGATGAACAGATAAGGTCCATAAGGAGATAGGGGATCTCCTTGTCTGAGTCCTCTTTGAGGAGAGTAAACTTCACATGGAGAGCCATTCAAAAGTATAGAAGTAGAAACAGTACCTATGCATTGCTCAATCATCTGACAGAACTCATTACAGAAACCAAGATTTTTTAAGGTAGTAATTAAGAATGACCATTTTATTTTGTCAAAAGCTTTTGACATGTCTAGTTTAATTGTCATCCAACCTCTTTTAGCCTTTATTTTTTCATGGAGTCAACAAGCTCATGAGCTATAACAATATTGTTTGTGATGCATCTACCGGCTACAAAAGCAGTTTGGTAAGGAGTTATAGTTTTCTCAAGGATAGTTTTGATTTTAGATGCCAACAACTTAGATATCACTTTATAAGAAGTATTACACAATGATATTGGTCTGAAATCAACAACATGCTTGGGGCAGTTGTTTTTTGGAATGAGAAAGATAAAGTTATGATTCATTTGACTAGGTCATCTCCAACAGTATCTCACATGGTTCGATAGAATCCAGTAGGGAAACCATCTGGACCTGGAGAGGTCCATGCATGTCAAAAACTATTTTCTTAATTTCATTTATGGTAGGAATGGCAACAAGAAGATTGTTATCTTCTTGAGTTATACATGGATTAATGAAGCCCTGATAATTATTAGGAGAAGGTGGGCTAGAAGTTCTACTCATATTAAAAAGTGAAAGTTTAGGTTACTAGCAATGTCACTTCTCTCAGTAAGCCAAATACCCAGTTCATTCTGTATAGAATCTATTTGGGTTCTTTTCCTCCTAAAATTAGCTTTATGATGAAAATAAGTTGTGTTTCTATCTCCTAACAAAAATTCATCATCCTTACCTCTTTGCTTCCAATAATCAGCTTCCACATCATACCAATAGTTCAAATTATTCTGCAATCTAACAAATTCAGTATCCAAAGGATTAGTATTGTGAGAATTCAAAATATCAATTTGAGCCTTTATCTTATTGATTTCAGTACTGATGATACCAAAATGGTTATAGTTCTAGTATCTAAGGATTTGCTTTGTATAAAATAGAGTTTTAGTAAAATTACTAGAGCTTGACCCGTGCCGTAACGGCCCGGTTTCGAAATTAAGTAAGAAAACTTATATCAAGTTCGACTGGTGTCATTCATTTGTTGTTACTCTATGTAGTCACAATTATACTCCATACTTTTTTATTGTTATTTTTTATTTTTATAATAACCGAGCTTATTTTAACACTAAAAAATTCAAGCAAAACTTCTGTAATATAGTGTTGCATGTGTCATAACAACACTGAATAAACATTGCACACTACTATATTGACCAACTGCAGTACCAACACCAGAACCACCCGTTACCATTACCTTTTCCACCAGCATCATTATCGACACCGGCTCCATGCACCACTACTCACAAATACCACACTGACCATCCCTAATACCTGTTGATGTAATTATTAACAAAGTTGTTTAGTGGGAGTATATATTTATTATGATAATTAATAAGACATTTATTATGAGAGATTAATGAAATATTTATTATGAAAAATTAATGAGACAATGATGATGTACACAATCACACAGATTAATACCGTTAGATGAATTTCTAACTTTCAATCATACAGTCACTTATAAACACTTATGTAAAGAGCCATTGATTTATGTTCATCCTAATCAAATCTTGAAGACAATACCAAAATTTTTTTGATAAATCAAGACAAATATCAAATATTTCGAGGATGATACCAAATCATCAATGAAAGAAGGTTGAGCGGAAGTATGTTCTTGGATTTAAGTTCTTTTGTTTCTATAGTCCTTCCCAAATTTATTTCTGATTTAGGTTTGCACAAAAGTGGGGAATTAAATTTTTTTAATCCACTTCTCATACCGGATGTGAGTGACATAATCAATTGTTTAGTTTTATAGGAATGCATTTTTATTATTTTCGGTCGATCAAATTCTCCGCTTTGCTTCTGACTTTTGAGATGAGAAAAAGAGAACATGTAATGCATTATTTCTCAATTGAAGCATGTAGTCATAGAATCGTCCACAACCGTGGATTTATCGATTGGGAGGGCAAATCAATATCGCTCTTTATGTTGACTAACTTCGGCCAACTTTGTTTTATTATACAGAACAAACAAAAGGAAAAAAAAGATCACCTAGATAGGATATAACCGTGCCGTAACAGTATGACTCAATATTAAGTTATTTTATCGTGTACTGATTTTGACTCATACTGTTCGTCTGCGCGATTATATAGCGTGGCATTCTAGTGTTTTATTAATTGTCATGTATTCTAACCGAATTTATTTTATCATTTAGACGATCCACCAAATCTTGTTTGCTTTATAGTATGAAGTATGAACCGATTAATGGCGACACATAATTAACATAATATATTACTACTCATCATCACCCGCTACCACCATAAAATCACCGGATACCACCCTTTTTTTTCCCACCGCCACAGCCGCCACACCCCCCGCAATTGGGCTTGCTTTTAATTTTTAATCACATGTATAAAGCTTAGACTGAACAAACTTAAGTCGTCAATTAATTTATTTCATTTTTTTTTTGTCATGTTCTCTTTTATATTTAAATCAATTCTATATTCAACACTAAAAACCATGATTTATTCGTTCCCTACCATTTGGGTGATCCAGCAGTCATGATCATATTGTCTTATATGATCTGGTACCATCATCGAATATTTGGTTTTTTTCCTTACCAATCATGCTAAAAACAACCAACTACATCTTTCATAATACAATATTGCATGTTTTATAAATACACAAAACTATTATTGTCCACTACTATTCACCAATGCTCCACCAGACCACCACCATAAAAACCAGCCACCACCACTATTTCTTCCACCACCAGTAATGTTACCGCTTCCACCACTCACAAACACCCGCCACTTTTTCTACCACCCATTACATCTTCCACTACCACCATTTAGTAATACTATGATTTTTAGTGAAATTAATTATTAATAAAAATATGTATTTGTGAGATTAAGGAGACATTTATAATAAAACATTAATTAATCATTCATTATGAGCAATTAATGAGACACTAAATAATAAAACATTTATAATTGTTAAGTTGAACAGACCACAACCGTAGATTTATCTCCCTCCTAGACAAATATCGGGCACTCTTTATCTAGGCTAAGTTAGCCAAACTGTGCATTGTATTCTAGAAAAGCAACATAACCTTGCATATTAGCGTCCCAGTTTTGAGCAATAATTTCTTTACAAGATGGGTCTCTAAACCATATTTTATTAACTCTAAATAGTTTTTGAGTTTTAGAATCCATTCTAGCAGTGGATAAGAGAATGGGACAGTGGTCACTAGCCAAAGGTACTAAATGATAGGTAATTGCAGTTGGAAAGTAATTTAACCAACCTAAGTCAGCAACAACTCTATCCAGCCTTTCAAGGATAAGTTTATGTCCTTGTCTTCTATTTGTCCAAGTAAATGGGTTACCTATAAAATTTATAGTATGTAATCCATTACTGTCAACAATATCATTAAAGTTGTCTAATTGAGATTGACTAACAAGATTACCACCTTGTTTTTCATCATGATTTAAGATGAAATTAAAATCACCAATAACAATCCAAGGTAAATTGAGATGAATAACAATATTTTGCATGAAATCCCACTGGTTTTTTCTAACATAATCACTGGTGCACCAAACATAAAACTGACCAAAGAATAGTCTATTATAGAGTCAATCCTAACTTTACATTGGTGCTCTACAGTTATTGACTAATCATAAAAAAATTGTCTCTCTTCTCTCTCCTATGAATCGGGTGACAATGCACTTCCAACTCAGTTAGTATTTTCGTTGATTTCAAGCTTCTAATTTGAATGTTACAAAGTCTATTCGATTGTTATTGTTAAAATATAACTTTACAATGATTTGCATCTTCATTTAACTTGTTTTTCATACATAATCTCTGTTTTTCTTTTTTATTTTTCTTATTTCTCTTATTTTCTCTGCATTATGATTCACTAATCAATTAGTACTCTTCTAAGATGTGTTTACAGTTTGCTGCTTCCCTAATGGCGTTTGCCAATTTTATTGTTGTGTTCATGGCATTTGCCGAGCTTGTATTTACAAATCGTTTGAGGAAAAGGAGGATCTGTGAGAGATTCAATGATGTTTGGTTGAAGAAGATTCACAAATGTACTGACTCAGTCCCTAGTCAAAAGTCCCGCTCACCGGAAAATTCAAAAAAATTCAAAAACCTCATTTACTTTGTCATCCGTAAATTTAGGCATACCTTAGTTATTAGCCTAACCATCGCCAGCTGTAGTTACCTTAATTATTTTCTTCCCTATTCTCACTCCTTATATGAGTATATTCCGGCGGAAGGCAACAATATTATCCATATTCATAGTCTTTACCCAAATAATTTCGTCATCTCCACTATTAAAACTCGGCAAAACCCTAAAAATTGTATCAAACCTAAGCCTATCAATAATCTTATCATGGAATAAGAACGCTCAACACAAGTTGGTGAGTTGGTTAGCAAATTCGAAAAGGCAATACTGGAACTAGGAGATACTAATGAGATTATCATCGCTCAGCCTGATGATGACAAAACTGTGGAAGAGTGCACTTGGGAAGCAAGCGCTATTGGAAGGGTTATTATAGAGGGAAGAATGAGTCATGATATGGTGCTTAAATACATTCATTTTACGTGGACTTTCATGACAGAGGAAGATGTCAGGATCGTGGAGATTGATCCAAATACATTCATTTTTCAAGTTTAGCAAATGGGATCTTCTGAACAAAGTTATAACGGAACATCCCTGGAATATCAAAAAAAACTTTTGGTAGTCCATGACTATATTCCTGAGCTGGTGTACACAGAAAAACATTGGGTTTTTCAACACTTCTGGATCCAACTCAGATTCATCTTACCTGAGCATATGAATGTTGCAGCTGTGACGAAGATTGGAGAGATTATGTGGGAAGTGGTAGCTATTGAGCGAAAGGATGTTATCCCAGTTGGCAATGTCCCTGTCAAAGTCTGTGTTAATGTCGATCTCACCATACCCTTAAGAAGAGGTGTTAAGGCAATAACAAATGCTGGTGTGACCCGCTGGATCAAATTCTTCTTTGAGCGATAACCTCCTGGTATATGCACTGAGTGTTACATGATCAAACATTGTAGGGGAGCCTGCAAAGATGCTGCAAATTTCTTGGCTAAGGTGCATGAAAAGCCTTATTTTTTTGGAAAAGTCGACAATCTTAGGAAGACAGTGAGCACCAAAAGTATTGTGGGTACACCAACTTCTAGAAATAATCAGAAGAATTTTACTAAAACAACTATCTTTGTACCTCCTAAATATGGTGAAGCAGTGAACATGGATTTTCTTCTTAAGCAGAAGGATGCGATTGGTGAAGATGAAACTAGACTAGGAAAAAGACTTAGGATTACTAATATCCCCAACCCTAATCCTAAAGAGAATGAATCTTCTTCTTCTACCAGCATCATCAATGACTCAGACACAGATCTCCAACAAGCTCAAAGGTGCACAACTCGAGGAAAGCAAACTATTAATGCATCAAAGGAGATTCGGGTACATTCTAACATTAATTTAATTACTTCCTGCATTAAATTTTACTGCACTATAAATTTTGCAATCATTTCAGTTTTGACTTTCACACTTTTCTCTATAATTGGTTTATCACGTAGAATTACATGCATTTACTCTCGTATAAGGGTTTATAAAAAATTTACAAGTTGTTGCTTCCTATATTTTTTAGTATACTATAATTTTTTGAGCAATATGAGGATACTTTCTTGGAATGTGCAAGGTTTAAAAACCTATGAAACCTGTAACCATCTGAATGATCTTGTTAGGACCCAAAACCCTGATGTAATTTTTCTGTATGAAACCAAAATTAAGCAAGAAAAGAGCAAACCCTTACTAAACCATTACCAATACCCAAATCAAGCTTTCATTGAGCCAGTAGGATCATCTGGAGGTTTAGTGCTTATTTGGAAGAATGGCTTTATATGTGATTTGCTAGATTCTAGATTAAATGTTTTCAACCTAGCAGTTCAACATGATCCTAGTAAAGTTGAATACCTTCTCACTTGTATGTATGGCTATACCAACTATAGTAAAAACAAAGAGCAATGGGAATACATTCAACAAATTGGTAGAAACCATTCTGGTCCTTGGATTGTTATTGGGGACTTAAACTTCCATCTTATAGACACCAATAATAACACTTCTTCTTCAGTTGATGGTCTCGTGAACAATATTATACAATCTTGTGATCTTGAAGATTTAGGGTTTGTTGGAAAAGATTACACTTGGTCTAGAAACAATATAGAAACTGGAATTAGAAGATCCAGAATAGACATGGCTTTAGGAAATGTTGATTGGAGTAATGATTATCCTAATTCCAAACTTATGCATCTAAATCAAGTTGGTAGTGATCATAGTTCTATTCTGCTTCTTACTAATTCTCATGATACTGCTTGTTGGAAGCCTTTTAAATTTTTACGAACTTGGTTAGAAGATGCAACCTGTTCATCTGTCATTGAAGAGGCCTGGAACATTGAGGTTAATCGTTCACTTGGGTTTCAAGTGGTGAAGAAATTTCAGTCAGCTAGAAAGAGACTCTCAATTTGGAACAAACATCACTTTGGTAATATTAACCAAAGAGTTGATGAGTTACATAAGGAATTAGAAGTCTTACAGTTACTTCCTCCTACTGATGGCATCCACAATAAAATTCTCTGCATCAACAAAGATATTAATAAATGGCACAAAATAAAGAGTGAATTTTATTAATAGAAGTCTATGGACCATTTTATCAAATACATGGACAACAACATCAAATACTTCCACTATAAAGTCAACAGAAGAAGAATGAGAAATAATATTGATGCCTTACAAGATCATTCTAATAATTGGTTATTCACAAGAGAAGACATTTCACATCATCTTACTTCCCACTTCAAGAGTATAAGTACTTCTGTTCAAGTTGTTCAAGATGAAGGTCTTTTTCAGGTGCTTCCATCCATTGTTACTGCAGATGAAAATGCATTGCTGAATGGTGTTCCTACTATTCAAGAGATTCATGATACCCTCAAAAGTATGGAGAACTTGAGTGCTTCAGGACCAGAAGGGTTTCAAGCAGGGTTTTATAAGAGTCAATGGCACATTATTGGAGATGATGTTAGTCAGATGGTTACTAGATTTTTTGAGACTAAGCATATGGTAAAGGAAAACAACAAAACCTACATATCACTTATTCCAAAAAATAAGAAAGCCATTTGTGAAGCTGAATATAGACCAATTGGTCTATGTAATACTTCTCACAAGCTCATTTCTAAAATCATTGTTAACATACTCAAACCTCTCATGGAAAAGATTATTTCACCATATCAAGCAGCTTATGTTTCTGGCAGGTTAATAAGTGACAACACAGTTATTTCTCAAGAGATAATTGATAGGGTGTAGAATACATCCTATTTACTATCTATTGTTTATGCTTTCTTTGCTATTTTTCTTGTAAATTATGTATTTTACACTTGTTTTGAGTTTTGTAGCTACTTTGGAGTCACACGGAAGAAAAGAAGAAGAAATCACCCAATATGAGCAAAAAGGGCAAAATTGTCATTTCATGGGCGAACACTATTTGGAGCCCAGCCAATGTTAAGGGGTAACCCTATTGGAAGGAGTATTAAAGACAGACCAGCAATGGTTAAGGGGCTGCTAGCTATGTAGCCCTTATCAAGGTGACCAGACACTGAATAACAAACCCTATTCCCATTACCCTAAAATCGAGAGACATCTACATCCATTCTTTATGTTTTCACCTGAAAATTGAGAATGAGTTGCCGCTGTTGTAAAATCGAGAGATTGAGATCGAGATCGAGAGATGAGAAATTCATAGAAATGGAGAAACGGTTTGAAGGCACTGTTAAAGATTGAGAACAACTCCATAGCAGATGGAAAATTGAGATGAAGAAATAGACAGAGATGATTCTGCCATCGATTGATAAAGAAAGTGGGATTTCAGGGCAGCAGGATAAGAGAGGAAATGGAGGTTAGGTTAAGTTGCAGACAGCCGAGAGGGGTTTTGATTTGAATCCGAGAAGAGCTTTTTCCTGCTGTTATGGGTCTATGGATTGATGAACGAACAAAGAGAATTGATGAGGTAGAAATTAGGGTTCATGCAATTGTTGAAGGTCGAGATTGGTGTTGTTGGTGGCTGCTGTTTGAAGCTCGGTGAAATGGGTTAGAAGATGAAGCCATGAAAGTTCAGGGAAGATTGGATCGAGTCTGTGGTAGGTGAAGATCAATAATGGGTATGTGTTAGTGGATGGAAATTACAAAAGATTGATTCGTGAAGGCAGTGGAGAAATGTTGAGCCTCTATTGAATCGATGCTGCTGTTGCAATCAAGACTCGGGATGAATATAGTTGAAGGTTGAAGTGGTATGATTGATGATGCTTGTGGTCTTGCTGTTGCCGGTGTTTGATTGAGCTCGAGTCTGGAAGGAAGGGAGAAGTTAAAGTCAGAATCGAGTTGGTTTACTGGGATTTGAATGTGATGGCAATGAGCTGGAAACTGAGTTGGGTTGTTGCTAATACGGAGACGAAGTCTGAGCTTGAGTTTAAATGGCGATGAATGGTGCATCTCAAGTTGGAATTTGGGAGTGGTGTTATAGAAAAGAGTCATTTGCTTACTGATTCTTAACTGAAGCTGATGAGGAACAGATGTATGAAGTGAAGCTGTTGAACTAAATTAGATGTATGTTAGGAATTGACACAGGGAATTGAAGCAGCTAGTGAGAATTGATTACAGGTTCAATGTCAGAGTATGGGTTTGTCATGGTGCTGCTAAGCAGGGAATTAAGATGGAGGATCTGAAGCTGTTACAGAGTTGGTGGTTGAGTTGCAGTTATGGGTGCAGCTCTGGTTGCATAGACAGTGGCTTTAGCACGGTTGAATTCGGCTAGATATAGGTCTGGTGGAAGTTTAGTCTGCAAGCACAGTGGGTGTTGCTGGTAGCTGGAGATTGCAGCTGTAATATGGAGGAGTGTGCTATAGCTGGGAATTGCAGAGATTGATTGCAGCTGCAGCTGAGTGCTTGAGAATTGAGCAAGAGGTTGTGCAGTGGAGGTTGGATTCAGGGCACAAGCTGAGGCAGATGGACTTTGCAGGGAAACTACAACAGTATGAAGCTGCTTAATGAATAAGAAGATGGAGAGCTGAGTAGTGCAGGTAATGGATGAGGTTTACAGGTATGGCTTGAACTCAGTGTTGCAGGTGCACAGGTATAGAGTGGTGTAGCTGTTGCAGGTGGTGGTAAGCTGGACTGAAGATTGCAAGTGTTGTTGTACTGGTAATTGCAGGTTTGGCACTGCAATGATTACAGGTTAAGTGTGCAAGTTACAGAGCATAGCCATCATGGCTGGTTGCAGAATGATTGTGCAACAGAGCTCTGGCCAATGCAAATGGCCCAGGCCAAGGTCACTCAGCTCAGCTGGGTCTGACTAGCCATCTAACTCGTTTGTCTGACTCAAACCTGACTCAAATGACCCACCTTGACTCGGTTGAGTTGAACTGAGTTGAACCGGTTTGAACTGAGTTGACCCGGCTGACTCTCCTGACCGTGTTGACCCGTTTGACCGGTGACCGGGCGGACTTTGCCGGTCACCTGAGAAACTTTTCGGCGACTTTTCCGGCAGGATTCCGGTCATAATACCAGTTTTCCGGCGAGCCAAAAAAATCCAGAATTTTCTGCGGACTTCTCTCATGGGTGTGAAGACTTGGACTAGGAATTGGATGGAGAATTGGGCTCAAATTTGGAAAGAGAAGATGGAAGATGAGAAAGTCTTGAATTTGGAAATTGAATTGCTAAAGGAAAAGGATTCTATTCCTTGGAAGATTTGGAGAATATTGAAGCCTATAAATAGAGAAGTTTTCTACATCTTTTACACACCTCTCTACACACACAACACTTGTGTTTTTGCTTTCAATTCTTCTTCTTAATTATTTGTGTGAACTTGAAAATTCTCCTTTTAATTATTTTGTGTGAATTTCAAAGACATGAGTAGCTAATTTTCTTATTGATTGAGGATGAATTCCTAGTTCTTAATATATGATTTGAGTTTTGTTTCAATTCTATCTTGAAGTTTTTCACATGATTATCGTTTGTTTTTACTAATAGGAATGTTTATTCATTCATGATTGATTGATAGGTTGTTTAGAGTGCACGCTAAATTGATTTGTTAATTTGATCTAAAGCTAGTGAAAGTTAGGGGATAAGTAATCGTTTCTTGACTCTTTACATAAGTAGCAAACACGAGACCTTGCGGAGGGATTCCGTGGAGCAATTGTGTGTGAAAACAACGTTAGCAAGTAGACATTGATCTAAGAGTCTAACTACTAATATTAACCTAATAAGTTCATAAATCTTAATGCGTTTATTTAAATTACATCTAGAGTGATCTACTACTAGGTGGTTTGGTAAATAGAATCCGGTAGTCGAGAACTTCCGTATCCCATGTGATACAAGGGATTTAGGGGTTTAGCACCGATCTAGTTTGCTTTACCTACGGTTGGTGATAATCTGTGACTAATAACATGTGGATGAAAAACATAACTTGAATCATTGTTTTGCAACGAAGAAGGATTCCTTGATCTTATCTCTCTTATTGCTTTCAACTTTATCTTTTAATTGCTTTGTTTATTTTCTTTTGCTTTTTACACCCCCCTTTTGTGACAATTTTTACAACTAGAATCTCTTGCTCCTCGTGGGAACGAACTTGACTTCCATTATATTATTTTTAATTGAGTGGAAATATTAATTAATTTGATTGCACCTACGACACGCATCAATAATTCATTCCATGAAAAAGAAAAGAGGAAAAATTGGTTGGCTTGCACTCAAATTAGATATGTCTAAAGCCTTTGACAGGCTTGAGTGGAATTTTCTTATCAAAGTGTTGGAATTCTTTGGTTTTAGCAGAGAGTTTTGTGATCTCATACATCAGTGCATAAGTACTACATCACTGTCAGTTATGTTAAATGGATCACCATGTGAAGAATTTACACCAACAAGGGGAATCAGACAAGGTGATCCACTATCACCATATCTCTTCATCCTTTCTATGGAATTTCTTTCAAGACATCTTGTTGCAACTCAACAAGATAAGACAATCCAAGGTATTAAAGTGGCTGCTACTTCTCCAGCCATTAATCATTTGCTTTTTGCAGATGATTGCTTGATTTTCACTCAAGCAAACCTTACTTCAGTCAACAATTTGTTGCAGTTATTATAAAATTTCAGTACTCAATCAGGTTAGATGATTAACTTTGAGAAATCTTCAGTGCATTTCAGTAAGCATACAAATCCAAAAGTTGTTGTAACTCTTACACAAATTCTAGGTGTTAAAACCATGAATTAAAAAGAGAGATATCTTGGTTCTCCATTGCTTCTTGGGCATTCTAAACAGGAGGCATTTAAAGCAATTGAAGAAAATTTCTTAAGCAAATACTCCACATGGTCTTCCACTTCTCTCACACAAGCTGGCAGATCCACCATGATAAAACATGTTCTTAACTCTGTGCATGTATACCAAATGGGTACTTTTAAACATCCTAATAATCTGATCAATAAGCTTACAACAATCCAGAGAAAAAAAAATTGGGGCCATAATTCTAACAGAGGACATAATCCAATTGGATGGCAAAAGGTGTGCAAATATAAAGATTTTGGAGGTTTATCCTTCAGGGATCTTGAAGAATTAAATCTAGCCTTGTTAACCAAATTGGCATGGAGATTGTGTACTGAAACAGATGCTCTTTGGAAAAAGATCATGGGCAGCAAATACTTCAAATATGGCAACATTCTTCATCAAAACATCAAAGCAGAAAATTGTTCTTATACATGGAATGGAATTACCAAGTGTTTAAAGGTAGTTCAACAAAATTATTTTATGGAAGTGAATAATGGGAAGAGAACCAAAATATGGGTGGATAGGTGGATACCAGGTGAATATTCACCTCCTCGGCATGTTAATGAACTTCATAGATTTTATCAAGATGTTGAAGAATTAATACTTCCTAACTCAAACAGCTGGAATATTGTTCTTTTGGATCAACTCTTTGATATCAACACTTCTCAAAAGATACAGGGCATATACTTAGATTATTCTAAAGAAGACAGTATGGTGTGGATGCCAGCAAGAGATGGCAAATTTTCAGTTAAAAGCACCTACAAAAAACTCACTATGAACACTTCAGAAGCTATAGTAAATGGAAGAGTTATTCAAAACAACACTTGGAAGCGGCTCTGGAGATCTAATACAGCTCACAGAATTAAGTTGTTTGCCTAGAGATGTATTCATGAGTCTCATTCCACAAGAAGTAGACTGGCTCGATTCAATTCTAGCATTGAAACTCAATTTGTAATATGCGGTCACAGTGAAGAAACAATGAAACATATTCTATTTCATTGCAAACATGCTAGAATTGTTTGGAGGTTAGTGAATGTGGATATTGATGAAGTGCAAAGGAATTACAATAATATCTCAGTCTGGGTTGAAAGCTGTTTCTCGAATATCCATGAAGATGATAGAGGTTTAGCAACCTTAATGATCACTGCATGGATCTTATGGAAGGACAGATGTGACAAGGTTTTTCAGGGAGTTAATCTAAACCCTTTTAATAGCATGCATAGAATTCATTATCATATGAACTCTCATTCGCATATCCCATCTGTAAGCCAAAATATGTTTCATCCTCCTGTACAATCTCTTTAGAAGCCACCATTGCATGATGTTTTAAAAATTTAACATAGATGCCTCTTTTGATGAGAATACTAACTCTCTTGGCACTGGAATTGTCTTGCATAATCATGTAGGTAGTTGTGAAGGGATCAGAGGAAACTACTCAAATGGAGTGCTAAGTGCTGAGGCTGGAGAATGCACAGCTATACGAGAAGCTTTATTGCGGGCTCAATAAAAACATCTCACAAACATCCATATAGAGGCTGATGCAAAGCTAGTGGTTCAATCACTTACTGATAATGTTCTCCTAATCCAGTGGGAGAATAGAAATATTGTGAAGCAGATTAAAAGTCTATGTACCAGTTTTAATTCTTGTAGTTTTTCGTATGTTAGTAGAAATGATAATAGAGTGGCTGATGCAGTTGCTAAAACTGTTAGATAAACAGCCACAAACATTAGTCTTTTAAATAATTTATCTGAAGATATACGTAGTCTCTTGGAAAGAGACATAAACTATCCTCTAATTTAAGCAATAAATTCCATTTCGTATAAAAAAAAATATCCTAACTTTACATTGAATGATATTTAGCTTATAAACAATTAAACTAAGGTCAATATATACCATCTTTCCATAAGAGACAAAGGTCACCTAACAATCCATTAGGTTCAATGAAACACACATTAGGTAAACACAGAGGGCTAATATATTGTTTCATTTTTTTAGAGGTATTTTTGGTTTCTATAAGATAGATAATGTTAGGATCATGAGATCTAAGAAAGATCTCTACGGTGTTGTCTAGTATCATTATTCCCATAACTACACACATTCCAAGATATGATCTTCATATTGTAGGAAGAAAATAACAAGATATGTTGTTGTATGCAAATGCAAGAAAATCATAAAATGTAACCGGTATCACTGAAATAAAAAGAAATTTTAATTTTGAGGCTTGGTAAATACATGATTCCCTCCATTAGTTTCCACAACATGTTCAATCACTTCAAAATCTTATTCCTTGTATTTAGTGGCCATTATTATTGGTGCAGGATATTCATGTTGATCATTTGAAGGGATGAATGATGATGAACCAGAATTGTCTTCATTTCTTTGCCTCTTCCCAAGTCTAGCATTACTATCATCAACTATCTCTTGCTCTATATTATTTTGCATACCCATATCCTTGATCATGAAGCCATCCTTAGAAGGGATAAAATGAGTTGACACAACAGTTTTCTTCTTGTTCAAAACATGAATATACCTTTTGCTTATCACTTTCTTCTTTACAATATTCAAACTTCCAAATTTCAATGGTTCACTATGGATTTCAGTAAGTTTAGCACCCATATCAGCACAGACAGTCTTTGAGTGATTGAGAATATAACATTCTTTGCAAATCTTATGTGGTTGTTTTTCATAAAAATACCTAATCCACCTTATTGATCCTGCTGCAGTTACTGCCAATACACCTCTACGCAAAGGAGTCGACATATTGATTCTAACACAAACCTTAAACACTTCTCCAGTAGGGGGTAAACCAGTTTTTGGTTCAATGTCCCTTACTTCTCCCATAACTTCTCCCATGTCACGAACTGCTTTTTGATTCATATGTTCAGGAAGTAAATGTTTCAACTGAATCCAGAATTCTTGGGTTTCCCAGTCTAGCTCCTTTATAGATAATTAAAGGATCATAATGATGTAAAACAACCAGACTGCCATCAATACTCCAAGGTCTACAGATACATACCTTGTTCAACTGATCTTGATCCTTAAATGAAAATATCATAAAGTTAGGATCAACTTCCAATACTTGAATATCTTCTTCTGGTAAAAAATCCCAAGTGAACTTAATGTGTTTTTCAACCTTCTTATCCGTCATTCTTCCTTCAATAATGATTTTCCCAATAAGAGAAAACTTCATACTTTCATCTTCATCACCTCGTTCTTGGTCAATGAGAGTCTCCTGTAACACTACTTCCAAGTTATTTTCCAGAATGGTTTCTTTTAGCTTATCAGAGAGTTTTGAAATATCTTTTCCGACTGAGACATCCTTAGTTTGGTTTTGTGACTCCACTGTTCTTTTTTGATTTTCTTGAGATTGATAATGAAGTAGACTATGTATTCGAAAACCAGACTTTATATAGATAGCCAGATTAGGTTTAGGGTTTTGGGTACTAGGAAAATGTGAGACCTTTCTAAAATTTTCTATGACTGAGGATTTTTATGCCGGAATATGTGCAGTGGTTAATGCTGAGATATGGATTGACAAGGTCAAGAGGTGAAAAATTAGGTAACTAATTTTAAAACAGTTTCTTGGCTTTTTGAAATTTGAATATTTTTTTTTGGGGCGAAAAAAGCTATGCTTACGAACTAGTTCCGATTTGTCGAACTGTTGAGTGTAACAAATCGATTTCGTCATCATCCAAACTTTCTCGATCAACAGAAGCAGCAAACGCTTTGATTTTTTTATTAGCAAAAACCATGAATCATGTGCTATCACAAGCAAGACACCTACTAGTACAATCGTTGCCATAGTGGGAGGGCCGACCGAAGAAGAATCTGAATATGGGGTATCTCTGCGACTACTTTCGCCCCGTTTCAGAAAAAGTAATATTTTCGCCTTGTTTCAGAAGTGATACTTTCGCTCTGTTTCATAAAAAGTGATACTTATGTGAAAGTATCACTTTTCCAGAAAAGAAAGTCGACCACAAACCAAAATATGGTTGCATGATGTGTTATGCATCCGTTGTGGTGGTTTGCATAATTGCTATGCATTAAATTTTCGAGAATTGTGCCTAAAGTGAAAGTATCACTTTTTTTGAAGCGAGGGAGTACATCGTTTTATTAGTTGCAACGGAAAATTAGTTGATGCATAAATCAAAATATGGCTACATAAAGTATTATGTATCATTTGTGGTGGTTTCCATAATGGATATACATTTAATTTTCTAAAATTGTGCCTAAAATGATAAATACCTCCGAATTTTTCATAAAAACTCTAAATTTGATATTGTTGTTTGTACTCATTGCGTAGATTTTTTTATAACCTTTCCAACGAGATAAAATTTGTAAAATTCTAAGGCATGTATTTTTAGATATGTTATATTAAAGTCTGCTTTTCAATTATACCCCTGAAAAGATAGGATACATAAGAAGTTATAGTAATTGGACTAAAAGGGAGGGGCATTTTCGGATTTTCAGGTGCACACCAAAAAGAAGTGACTACCAAAAAGAAATCCAATCTTTTTGTGTCAATTGATGACTTAGATTTTACAAAAAAAAAATGTCCATATAAGGTCCTCCCTCGCTTCGCTCGGTCGGCCCAAGAACCGCAAACGCAATGACCACCACGATACTGTCGGAAAACGCCATTAATGATTGAACAAAACTGTAGGGAACAAAGAGAGAAAAGAGAATTTTAGTTAGTCATAGAACAATCACAAAAATCAAACAATGTGTTTTTGAATGAAGTAGAGGAAAGACAGGATTAGAAATATTAAAAAAAAAATAGATTACTTTAATCTGAAGTTCAATTTTGGAAAACATAGAGTTAACTTAAACTGTATAAGAACAATGAGATTAAATCATGGATAGTTTGGAAAAACAAAAGGATCTAAATAAAATAAGTTTATATATTCAGATTTGATTCATAAGAATAGATATTTTAAACATAAATAGATGAAACATTGTATGATTTGGAGAAAATTTTTGAAACCGAGTCGACTAAAATTTTCGTCCGATCCTCAGAGCTCTTTGGTTTAGTTTTCCATATGGGTGATGATATGTAACAATCTTTGAGAAGTTTTTAGGTTTGCGGATTAAGTAAGTCCAAATAAAACCCTAAATTTGTATTTTTTTTTTTTTATGGATTTATTGATTTTTGAGAAAAAAAATTTTTTTTTTCTGAAGGAATCAATTGTTCTCTCCTGAAGAGTTGAGCACTCATTTATCTGACATTTGATTTGTTCGGTTACCGGCTATAAGGTAACTATCCAATTTAAACCATTTCAAGGGTTTTGTAAAGAAAAAAACAAAAGAGTGTAAAGTATCGACCGGCTTGTAAAAAACGCAAAAATAAAATAAAAAGGGGCACCATATCAAGGGTTTTGTAAAAAAAAAAAAAAGTGTAAAGTATCAGCCGACTTGGAAAAAAAAGCAAAAATAAAATAAAAGGGGCGTTCCGAGAATCGAACTCGGGACCTCTTGCACCCAAAGAAAGAATCATACCACTAGACCAAATGCCCTTGCTGCTTGTAATCTTCACTAAAACTAGCTATATACCAAGAGTTTGGATTCTAACTTTTGGTTATTAAAACTAGTATAACACGCATGCGTGGTAGGCTTGGGAAGTGGTCTGTTTTTATGCCTACTTGTTAAACCGCAAGTGCACGGTGTCTACAAAGTAAAACATGGCAAATACGGGTCGAACCACAGAGACTTGTGGTGCTGTAGAGTTGATCAAGGCTTACTCAACTGATTTCCTAGGAGATGTAACACAAATATTTGGGTGATTGTCGATACGACTGAAGTTGAGTTGTGACTCTAAACTAAGGCAACTAAATGAATTGTAACAAGTTATGAGAGCACTAGGGTGATTGAATTCACCCTCTAATCTTATGCTAGGCAATTTACCTCTGGTTATGCTCTTGAGCCTTCACTTGAAGGTCTCAGTTGGACATTCATTAACTAATTCACTATTTCCCCCTAGTATAGAGTGTCTTCTTACAAAGTACACTCTATCACAGTTCAAAAGCTCACAATTAACTACTAATCCTAATCATATTATAGCACAACATGAATACAACCAAAGACTAACTACTTGACATGAGATTAGGGGTTTCAACAACACCCTAGTTAATTAAATTAGAACATCAAAAGAACAATTAAACATAAGTTACACTAAATTGGTGCTCTGGCTAGCCCAGGCATAAGTTCAAACATACACAGTTCACCTATTTATACATGCAAAAATACCCAACCCTAATTCTTTTCAAAACAGAAATTAAAGACAAACCCAATCGCCCATACTCTCTGAATCGCTTGTCGGCTCTGTGAATTCGGCTTTGAGACTTCCTTACTTCGATTTTCCCCCAACTGTGAAACCCTAACCCTAATTTTCTCTATCTCGACCTTAGCTTCTAGGGAAGAAGCTACGAAAGAGGTAGAGAGACATTAGGGGGTGGTACATCGTTTGCTGGTGGGTGGGAGGCTGTGGGTGTCGGGAGAGAAACGGCGGAGGAGATGGTGGCTCTGCTCTGCCATGGTCGGGGAGGAAGAGAAGGTGAGGCTTTCTCTGGGTTTTGTCGGGTGAAGGGAAGAGAAATGAAATTAGGTTTTGGTGATGGGGGAATATATAGGGGCTGTGGTGTTGAGCGGGAGCATCAATCTTTGATGAGAATGATGGAGCGAGCGTCAGATCTAGGAGAAGAAATCTCAACGGCACAGGATGAATGGGGCATGGATTCGGGTTCTCAAGCCCATGTCTTGTAGATGGGTTGCTCCTTGTTGGGTTGCAACTGTTGCGCGCGCGGGCTTTGGTCTTCTGCTCCATAGATGCTTGTCTCCAATTTTCTGCGCTTTTGGCTCCTCCGATTCTCCGAACTTTATTTATTACCTAAAAACACAAAATTAATTAGTACAAATATTTATTCTTGAAAACAAGGAAAATAGAGAATATGGGATAATATCTGATTTCTGAGTACAAAAGATGAGTTAAATGCTAATAAATAGATGTAGAAATATGCAATATTTGGCACTCATCAAATACCCCCAAACCTGAATTTTAATTGTCCTCAAGTGAAACAGAAATTAGGAAATCCTAACTATACCATTGTCGCAGGTCTCTCGAATGCATTTAGCGTATGCACTAAGCCTTTAAACCCCTAGGTGTCCCTAGTGGACGAGTTGTAGTCTCGTGAGGGTTTACCAGAGGTGTTCCCACAAAACCTTCTCCAACTTCGAGTGTAAAAGAGTCTCAAGCATCCAAGGAGCTATGAGGACATAGAGTTTCTGCATGCTAGTAACATAAGTTAGAACTACCAAAGAACGCATTCTCATCCTTAAGTCTATGAGCGAGAAGTAACCATACCATATGAAAGAATTCGGATTCGATTGTGATCATAAGCCTCGACTTCTGCCTCACCAATAGGGTTTTATGATAATTGCACTCAAAAAGATCGCTTTTTTAGTCTCTCATGTGTGCATGCAGGAATAAAGAGAGAAATCCTGCACACGTTGTAGGTAAGAAGGATAACCTTCCGAAATAATTTCTGGAGATTCCACAGAAGTGTGGACAAAAAGAATCTTTTTCTGATGATCTCTAAGAAAGGAAATCAACCATTAGCAAGGGTGGGAGTACTCACTTACCTTCTCACCCGATCGGCAATTAGCATTACTCTCTCTCAGCATTCATAGAAACGTCTTCAATCTTCGGTCTTCAACTGTTGATGATGAACTTCTGAACTTCACAAAAACTTGACAAACATACATTTTTTTTTATTTTTTTTATTTTTTTTTTTTTTTTTTGACAGATTAATTACATGAAAATAACAACAGTGAAACTATTAACTCGATTTTTTTTTTTTTTTTTTTTAGCATGAATTGTAAATAACAATAAAACAATAAAACTTGTATTGTCTTGATTTCATAAACTTCACTAATTCTCATCCTATTTTTCTTTTCTTTGTTGCACGTGAACCTTGGACTATTTCAACTTTTTCTTCAAATATTCTGATGATGCTCCGCTTGCTGACGATGATGTGTTTCTATGAATCTGTTGATGTTGTTGAGAGGGAGAGAGTGATGCTAACTACAAATCGGTATTTAGAAGAAGTTTTCATCTTTAGACGTCACCCTCATGATTGACAAAAATTAGCACTCAAGAGATCAAAAGTAGTGCTGAAAGTGGTACGAAGTTGGGTAGCTCACCATTCCTACCCGGAATTGACGTACGGTGACACACACTCTAACAGCTTTTCTAGAAAGTTGCAAAAAATGAAGGTTGGTGCCTCACTTGATGTAAAATGGGTAGTCTCCACTATGGGTGATCACAATTACTACTGAATATCTAAACAGCACCTAATTCGCTCTCCGGTATGGTTAAATCCAACTTTAACGCTCTAATCAACTAAGAAACCTGATTGCGTTCTCCAGTACTTCCAAGTTCTGTTATTTCGGTTAGACTCTCTATGTAAACATAGCTAGAAGCATGCTAGTGACTCTAAAATCTCTAAAAGCTTGAGGTTTTTTATTTGCAAAAAGTTTTGAATTTTTTTTTTTTTTTTTTTTTTTTTAACAAAGACTAAAAACTCTATATGCAAATGTACCCCCAAACCTAAATCAAACATTGTCCTCAATGTTTCAACAGATAATAAACAGTCACATACCATGAGAACTATGCTGATAAGAGAAAAGGGAAGAGATTACCGGTATGTCGGCGGGAGCAAGGTTAGAGCTTCATTTGTCAAGGCTAGAACCCAACATTCTCAGTGGAGATCATATCGGATTAGCACAATATATGTACAAGAAGACTCAACCGATTCAAGAAAAGAAAATTTAACAAGTCCTACTGGATTATATACAATGAAAATTCACCATACACCAACAATCTAAAGAGTTGAGGATCAACCCAAAAGACAATATTTACAAACATCAACAGCCTTACACAAATATAACATGAGAGCGCAAGTAAGGCTGCATATGGGAATGATTTTCCCCCAAACCTAAACTTGTGAACAGGTGTGTTTGAGAGCACAAAATCATGCAATTTTAAGGGTACATCATGCAAAAGGTCTAACTCAAAATGAGTTTTACTAAGAACAGGCAGATATACACATTCCAACTGTGGTTCCTTAAAAGTGTTATACTTTGATGCAAAATAGTCCAAGAGGACTTGGGAGGCACAAAGCTCTAGGCCTAAATTAGGCATTTTCAGAAAAGTTGGTTTTGCAATTTTGTTACAAACTACACCTAGGTTTGGTGGAGGAGTTTCAATCTGTGACTTAGGAGAGAAAGTAGGTACATCTAAGTTGTTTTCATGTATAAGATCATTTGCACCATCACACACTTTCCTAAGGTCAGAAGAAGGTAAATCATGTTCACCTGCATAGAACAATTCATCAATTTCCATGTCATACTCATCATTATCCAAAATTTCAATCTCATGCACAAGATGACAAGGAGAGATATCATGATGTAACCTAGGCATGGAATCAGACACATGCATTGAATCATCTGTGTCAACAGACAATTCAGCTATTCCTAGGTCACAAACAGGTGGTATAGCATGCTCATTTTCACAGGACAATTGCACAGGTTCCAAATCAGCAGCACAAGTATGAATATTAGAAGAAGCATCATTCATAGGGTTCACAGAAGAGAAACTTAATGTCTCTGAACCTAAAGATTCCACTATATTTTCAAAATACACATGCTCTTCATATTCATCATCATAACAAAAATTCATCTCCCCATTCAAAATTTGAGCATTTCCAGTGTACTCATCTACCTCTAGATTAGGTTCATATTCAGTGTTAGGTGCATGAGTAGGCAGAGAAACACTATTTTCAAGATTTTCTTCATTAGGGACAACAATCATCCTATCATGAACTTCCCTCCATTCTTCTTTTTCTAAATGAATCAGGTTCATCTTTAAGAACAAGTAACACTGTTCAATGGAAGGAGAGTCTTCAATAGTGGGTATGCATGTTTCATATGAATGATCATTATATGGTTGTGCACATGGTTCACTACACAAGGGAAACTCATACATGTTGCTAGATGGATGATCATGCATTGCATTCAGTTCAAACCTAGCATTGTTTTGTTCTATGAGGTTTTCTTCTACTGAGTGCATACATGGGTTCATTGGAGGATAGAATTGCTCATCCTCCCATGGTGGTTGATGATACATGTGGTCATAATGATTAGGGTATGGATATTCAAGGTCAGGGCCCTGAGAAGGTTCATAGTATTCCCTAAAATCACTATGGTATGTGGGGGGTTCATATTGTGAAGCATGCCCGTAAGCAAGCTCTCTGATGGATTTGTTTCCATCCCCAGTCGCAGACCAAAATCCTGACATGGTCTAGAAACTCAAATAGCCTAGCATGTATAACCAATGATGTCTCAAAACAGGGAAGCGAAGCCCACAGGAGTGCTTGGTGTTGTTGCAAATGTGCATCCCAAGTCATGCAAATGCACAGCCCAAAGGTTATGCAAAGCCCATCTGTTGTGGGCTCAGTTTTGGTTTATGTGGGCTGGTTTGGTTTAAGTGGGAAGTTAACAGCCCAGTTAGTGTGGGCTTCAGTTTGGTTTATTTGGGTTTTGTTGTTTGCAGCCCAGGTTTGGGTTCAGTTATATGCAGAGCCCAGGTTGTTTGCAAAGCCTAGTGGGTGTGGGCTGAAAGTTTTGTGCACAGACCAGCAGTGTGGCTTATGTGGGCTGAAGGTTGTATGAAAAATGCACAACCCAAAGGTTGGACTTTCTATTTAGGTGCAGCCCAGCAGTTGGCAGCTCAGGTTGGCAGAATGCACAGATTGGCAAAGCCTAAGGAAAGTAAGATGCACCAGCAGCTTATGCACAGGTTGCTGCACAGACTCTCAAAATTGACACAGCACAGCTTGTGCAGGTCAGGTTTAAGCTCAGGGTAAGTCACAGCACAGCACAAGTAATGTGCTGGTTGGTTTTGCACAGCACAGCTGAGCAAGTACACAACTTGAGTAAAACTAGTACACAACACAGCTTAGATATGTGCACAGAGCAAAGCAAATTCACAGAACAAAAGACACGGCACAGCTTTGGATTCAATTAGCCCAGCAGCTCAGCTAAAGTTGGCAGTTGCACAGATTGGCAAAGAAATTTTGTGAGGTGCACAAGGTATGGGATGTGCTCACTCAATGGTGAAGCATGTGCTAGGGTGTGTATTTGAAAAACAACTAATTATGATCACTATTTCAGCTATTCAACACTCACTTAAACATCACAGGTTCACACATACATTGCAGAAATTGTTGCACAGTTCATGTCAACTGGGTCAGTTGACCTCAGTTGTTAGAGATCAAAATCACAGAAGTGAAGATATTAGCAGAGTGTATAAAATTCACAGCATTAGCAGGTTATCAGATTAGCTCAATGTAAGTATGGACTTTACAGATGTGGCAAATGAATCAGCTCATGAACAATACAGACTCTGCTCAGGTCACACATGGAGGTAGTTGGCTCAGCAGAGTTTGTGGCATCAACTCACTTAGTTGATGTCAACAGTCTGAGTTGATGTCAAACTCACAACTCAGGGGTTATCCAATTTGTAGCTCAAACTCACAGCAACAGGGTCAGATGACTTCAATGATCACAATTTTATGCACCACAGATTACAGGTTTACAAATGCTCAGATGCACAGATTAACCAATGGGTGATAGAGTCAACAGGGTCTCACAGATGTAAGGTTTAGCACAAGGTTAAACATGCATAAGAGTACAGGGCAGATGTCTCACAAGCTCAGTTGCTAAGGGTCTGACAACAAGTAGGCTCAACAGCTTCAGGGGGCTGGAGCTCAGGGCAGATTGAAGTTATGGTCACAGAGCTCACAGAGCAAGGTTTGAAAGTGTGAGCAATACCTAGCAAAGGCAAAACAGGCGCAAACACTTTGATACTCAGTCTACTTTTAGTCATGCACGGGTGATGACTTCTCAGCTAGCATGTGGCAGGCTTACAGGTTTGCAGCTATAGCTAACTTGGCTTTCCAAGTTGTGACTCAACACTTGCAGCTTCAGGGGACTAGCAAGGTGGAGGTGGCTCACAAGATCTGTGGGATCAAGTCACTCAGCTGACTTAACTTGGTTTTCACAGACTATGCTCAAGTCTCAAACAAGGTTAAGCAGATATTACAGAGCAATTCAAACAGGTATGGTTTATCATGCATTCATTAACAAGCATGCTATATCAACATTCATTAAGCAAGGTTAGAAGACAATACCACCAGTATAACACTGGGTTTAGGCAAATCCACTAATTGTTCTGCTCCTTTGTGTTTTCCTTTTCCTTGGTTATACAGCAGCACAGCATGTACCTGTTGCTCAACACAGAAGTTTAGTACCCAGACTTGCTTAACAGAACCACTACAGAGTTAGCTAACCTAGATGAGGGTTTAGCAATGAGTAATTGAAGGTCACAATGAGCTGGTCTGAGGCAAATGTAACAGACTAAGCCAGATGCTGACTGAGATATTAAACGCAATGCACTATGATCTCACAGTTTCTTTTTTTTTTCTTCAATGTTTGTTCACAGATGATAAAAGAAAAACTACAGCATGTGCAACTAAGAGAAAAACAAAAGGCAACCTATACTAAGGAATGAAATAGCTACAGATGATAATATTGGTGATGTAAAGATGCTACAAAGATAAACTACAAATGATAATTACACTGAACTATGGCAAGGCAATGATGCAGGTAACAACAATATGTAAAGATGGTTGAAATAACTAAGTTACACTAACACATGGCTAAAAATGACAATGCAAGGTGAGTATATACAGGGAGAAAATTCAGTGAAGTGCTAGCCAAGGATCAGCACAGCACACGCCAAGTCCCCGGCAGCGGCGCCAAAAACTTGGTAGGCTTGGGAAGTGGTCTGTTTTTATGCCTACTTGTTAAACCGCAAGTGCACGGTGTCTACAAAGTAAAACAGGGCAAATACGGGTCGAACCACAGAGACTTGTGGTGATGTAGAGTTGATCAAGGCTTACTCAACTGATTTCCTAGGAGATGTAACACAAATGTTTGGGTGATTGTCGATACGACTGAAGTTGAGTTGTGACTCTAAACTAAGGAAACTAAATGAATTGTAACAAGTTATGAGAGCACTAGGGTGATTGAATTCACCCTCTAATCTTATGCTAGGCAATTTACCTCTGGTTATGCTCTTGAGCCTTCACTTGAAGGTCTCAGGTGGACATTCATTAACTAATTCACTATTTCCCCCCTAGTATAGAGTGTCTTCTTACAGTACACTCTATCACATGTTCAAAAGCTCACAATTAACTACTAATCCTAATCATATTATAGCACAACATGAATACAACCAAAGACTAACTACTTGACATGAGATTAGGGGTTTCAACAACACCCTAGTTAATTAAATTAGAACATCAAAAGAACAATTAAACACAAGTTACACTAAATTGGTGCTCTGGCTAGCCCAGGCATAAGTTCAAACATACACAGTTCACCTATTTATACATGCAAAAATACCCAACCCTAATTCTTTTCAAAACAGAAATTAAAGACAAACCCAATCGCCCATACTCTCTGAATCGCTTGTCGGCTCTGTGAATTCGGCTTTGAGACTTCCTTACTTCGATTTTCCCCCAACTGTGAAACCCTAACCCTAATTCTCTCTATCTCGACCTTAGCTTCTAGGGAAGAAGCTACGAAAGAGGTAGAGAGACATTAGGGGGTGGTACATCGTTTGCTGGTGGCTGTGGAGGCTGTGGTGTCGGGAGAGAAACGGCGGAGGAGATTGTGGCTCTGCTCTGCCATGGTCGGGGAGGAAGAGAAGTTGAGGCTTTCTCTGGGTTTTGTCGGGTGAAGGGAAGAGAAATGAAATTAGGTTTTGGTGATGGGGGAATATATAAGGGCTGTGGTGTTGAGCGGGAGCATCAATCTTTGATGAGAATGATGGAGCGAGCGTCAGATCTAGGAGAACAAATATCAACGGCACAGGATGAATGGGGCATGGATTCGGGTTCTCAAGCCCATGTCTTGTAGATGGGTTGCTCCTTGTTGGGTTGCAACTGTTGCGCGCGCGGGCTTTGGTCTTCTGCTCCATAGATGCTTGTCTCCAATTTTCTGCGCTTTTGGCTCCTCCGATTCTCCGAACTTTATTTATTACCTAAAAACACAAAATTAATTAGTACAAATATTTATTCTTGAAAACAAGGAAAATACAGAATATGGGATAATATCTGATTTCTGAGTACAAAAGATGAGTTAAATGCCAATAAATAGATGTAGAAATATGCAATATTTGGCACTCATCAATGCGCGATGCGCCTGCCGTTCCGTTCATTCCGTAATTTTGTTTTTTCGTGTATTAGTCAACGGTTAAAGTCAACAATGGGTCAATGGTCAAAGTCAACGATCAACGCCAAGTGGTGAAAACTAATTTCAAGCTAATCTGCAAAAAGTAAATACGACTAAACTTGAATTTTTCATTTATTTTCAGTCATAAATGTCCTTTTACATCAAGAATGTGTATTTGTAACTCGTAGTTTTCTAAGACAAAAAGACTTCTTTATGCACAACATTTTTCGTGTATGTTCCCTTCTTTTTAGCAATGGTGCCTTTAGTCACTAATACTTTCGTGTTGCTACTTGACACTCCTCTCGAGAGAGCAACGTACAGTTGACCATGGCTGAACACATGTTCAGGGAAAAACTCTTTGATTATTAACCTGGTACCATTACATAGACCATTTTTTGCATCAACATTCCATAACAACATAATAGGCGCACCAATCTTCAATTTCAAAATGTGTGATGGCAAACCTCCAGGGGCAATGTTGTTCAGGTATTCTTGTTGGTAAAGACCGTGAGTATCGTCGTCCATAGAATCAAATGAGTAGAATAGAACCTCTTTTCCAGGAAAGATGCTAAGTACTCGGTCATTAAGCTTCTCAACGTACTCATTCAATGGTGTGATCAATTCCCTATTGACCATGTAGTCTCTATCTCTGGCATTTTCCACCAAGTTTGGAAATGTTACATCTATAATCTAAGACAAAGAAGTATCACTAACCCATGGTATGACCATCTCTTCCGGAACCTTTATCATCTTATTAGCAACGCAAGGTTCATCCCCATCACCAACACGAATCAAAAACTCAGAATAAGATGCATCCTCGACTGCACGCATATTCTTCTTCAGATGCAAAACATTTACACTTTCCCACAAATATGACCTGTTAAGAATGCAATGTAACTCAATATCATTTCGAATTATCCTCTTAAAAGTTAATTAAGTACCAGAGTTTAAGAAACATTAAGTATCGCATCATATCAATATAAAACAATTTTCTTATCTTAAAAGGAAAGAAAAAATGCAACGTACCTGCTAAGACATGCATCGACTATCTGTCCCCTAGTACTCCTTGGAATCACTGGTAATACCTGGCTTAAATCACCTCCCATGATTAGAACCTTTCCACCAAATGGTTCAGCAATCCCAATGATATCCCTCGTCGTCGGATCAAATGCTTCCAAAGAGTAGCGATACACCATTGTAGCTTCATCCCAAATAAGGACGGTATCATGCCTCAAAAGTTTAGCTTCCTCAGTTTGCTTCTTTGTACGACATATTGAAGTTGATGTCGGTGTCATCGTAAGCTGAAACCTTGAGTGTGATGTCCTCCCACCAGGTAGCATAGTAGCAGCAATTCCCGACGTGGCTATTGCTAACGCAATACCAGCATTTTTCATGACAGTCGCCAAAATAGCATGATAGAGATATGTCTTCCTGGTACCTCCCGGACCATCAATGAAGAAGACTTTACTTTCCTTTCTCTCAATTGCTCCCATGATAGTATTGTAGGCCCTAGACTGGTCTTCATTCAACTTTTGGACAGAAGACAGGTCTTCGTTGGATACAGGAATCGACAACTCCTCTTGAATCAGACTCGAAATCTCTAAGTCCTCACCCAATGTGCCTACAATCGGCGGTAGATCATACATGGATATATCTTTATTGTGCTGCTTAAGTATCAAATTCAACTCGCGAAGAAGACGATCTGATAAGAATGTCGAGCTTGTATTGCTTGAACTCGAGTAATCCTCGACCATGTTGTTGAAAAATTCATCCCACAATTATCTCACGCCTGATGGATTACAAAAGTTCAAGATAGAGGAAAATTTTCTTCTCAGAGCAGACGGCATCTTGACTGTTGCTGCTTCAGCCAAAGACGCTCTCGCACTCTGATTATTCTCTAAGAGTCCTAGTTTTTCGGCAGCTCTCTTGAATGTCTGACATCTCTCTCCATCAAAAAACAATAGATCATCAAAAGAAGTAGGACATCTAACGTGGTTCAGAATGTGCCTTAATAACCACACCTCTCGTGCACATGAAGGTACCGTATAAACCCTCCTATTGACTTATGCGTACTTTGTCTTCTTCTCTACTCTTTGGTTTTGGTATCCCAACAGTAGCGTTCTGGAAATTCACGGTAGAACAACTCTATCGCTCTAGGATCGCGAGCATTTGTCACAAAGAACTTTGTCAAAGTTGTTCTCAAATTCCCCTCATCAGACAAAATTTCATCTAACGTTTGGTAATCATAGTACCTGACGCTCTGTTGGTTAGGAAGATGTATCTGTAATCTCACTACCGAAGGATAGACCTTGTAAAGAGGAAATCTAAAGATCTTCCACATTGCCTGTTGAGCACAAACCCATCTTGCATTTTTATACCTTGTTATCTTGTCATGGTCTACTGGTTGTACTCCAAAAGATACATAATCCGGACCCTTATACACATACTTGTAAAGATATTTAACACTCTCCACACTGCTACAAATTTCCACGTTTATATTACAATCATACTTTTGTAATAACCAAGGGTTATAAGGCACAACCATCCTATTATCTACTATAAAACTTTCACTCTTGCGTACGCGTCGTCCATTATTACGTCTCCTGCAAATAGGGTATGCATCTTTTCCTTGCACGGTATACTCAAAAAACTCTTTTGGAAAGTTTCTCTTACATTTACCATCCCTCATGCACTTACTACCACATGGACCGTGAATCATCTACTTTATCACACACTCGTGTAGTTCTAGCTCTTCGTCAGGGTCAGGTATCTCTGCTCTCACTATCTTGTCATAATCATCGGGGCCTTGTAATTTGTCTTTCTCACTCAAAATAATTAACATATGAACATGAGGCAGACCTCTTTTTTGAAACTCAACAACATGCACATGGGTAGCTACTCTTCCAAATATTGACTTGGTAAAAATATCTACCTTTAGCTCTTCAAGCTTTGCACGGAACACCCTTGTATTCAGATCTGGTCTATCCACTGCACATTGACCCGACCCCAGGTTGGATACGATTTCATCCCAAAGTGGATTGCAAGTCATTATAATGAACAAATCAGGCTTCCCATACTTGTGCACCAGTGCCATTGCATCCTGATACCGCTGGTACATATCACGGGGGCTGCCCATGTATGAGGAAGGAAGCACTTTCCTTTGACCAAGATTCTCTGTCATGAAAAAAAAACATATTTTAGATTTTAAGGAAGTACTTTCCCTTTACTGTTTGTCATTATCCTATAACATGTCACAATAAATATCTAAAGATAAGGAATAAAATGAATGTAGATAGGCTTAATTGGCACTGGGCCAAAAAAGAAAGTGATTATCTATCAACTTACTTGCACTGGTTTCTCCGGCTATTCGTGCATCTTGTAGACCTTAATGCAATTCAGCTCTTATCTCCTCTTGATGATCCCATAACCATCTAAGTCTAGACGAATCAATCTTCACCCAGTTATCCACAACATATTGTTGTAGTAGTCTTCCACCTCGAAGAAGAAGCGACGCGTCGTTACTTCGAGTCTGCCAAACAATAACGGAAACAAATATACAAATTGTCTACATTATTTGTGTCAACATAATATGTGTAAGTTCAACTGTAAAGTGTAGTTGTTAAACATTTATATCATATATACCTGTAGCATGTAGGAATAGTACTCAAGGCATGTAAATTGTCTGTTTTTCTCATCCATACTATTCTGATCCCATCCATAACTCACACATGGTAGCAAAAGTGGATATTGGAGAGGATCATAATAACCCGATGTTTCTTGGATAAATAACAACTTTCCTTCTGTTGTTCCAACTACAATGTCTCGCTCTCCAGGTTTGCCAGAACCATTTCCTTCAACTACAATTGCAGCGACTTGTGAAGCAGTTGGAAGGGTGTACTGCTTCTCGGTAGTAGGTTGTTCTTTAATTACCAACCTACATCTTTGGATGTTCTCTCGTTGTGCAAGTGGCCTGATTACATGAACAAACCTATTATGTGTATCAAGAATTATCCTCAACTTCTCCATCACCTCTCTGTTTAGATCGTCACCAACTTCTTCCATTCTCCAATTAATATCGTTATATGTATCATAAATATACATTTGTACATATCTGGGACGAACTGTTGTTAGAGGATCTGTTTCATTTTCAACCACAGGTGGTAAAAGACTGCCTATTCTATGGTAGATATCACCTTGAACACGAAATGTGTATACACCTTCTCTATTATCAGCTAATTCTCTGTCATAATTCACCCCAATCGACGTTAATGAGAAACACTGACTATAGCGTCGTGTGTACCTCCGAAAGTGTACCCCTACTTCCGTTTGATCATCAAACAACTCCAAAAGTTCAATCGGTGGGGCAACAAACGGTAAAACAACTCTCCCATCTGAATAACAAAAGCCTTTCGGTTCACGATAAAAAATCATCGCTTGGCACTTTGAACATATCCTTGGAGGCGGAAGATGGAACTTCTGGAATCCAACTTTATAGGTAATGCCTCTCGCACAATTCAGGAATGAGGATCTTCCTGCAACACTTCGACGCGGACGACCTCTCCCTCTTCCGACTTGAACTACTTGTGGATTTACTGCACATAAATGCAAACATGTCGAAATGTATATATATCTTTGATTTCAATGACTAACCAAACCAAACACTCTCGTAATGAAAACAGTGGGCATATGAATGTGATACACTAACTCCCACTTCTGACTTCTAAATGCCCATGAGCTATGATGCATGCATGAGCGGACTTGTGACGGTGTATGGATTACATACTTTCTCTATCTTTATGTCTACCCAAAGGTCAAAATGTTATTATTCAGCTGGCAGAGTAGGAATACTATAAGTCGATCCCAATCCTCATTTCTCTACAGCTATAATTATTACTACTTTACAGCCTAGCCACTAATAGTTCTAAAGTTACTATTTAAATTATCTAACAACATACATGCCTGCACAACTGTAAAAATATATACCCATACCCATTTCAAAAAAAAAAAAAAAAAAACTTACGTATTATATTTTACGCATGCTGAGATTCATGAGATTGAGCCTGCTCCATGAGTCGAGGGCTTCTACGAATGTGTAGATTGGATGCAAGATTGTCATTCGTTGCTGGATGAATTGAGTTAGTGTAAGTAGTCATTAGCTCATCAGGAAAAAGAAGAAGAAGAACTACGAACATAGAAAATATATGCTAAGTCGAAATATATATATATATATAGCAAGATAAGAAAGATAAGACTATACCGATTACATTATGTATAAGTGTTGGTTCTCCATGTTGGGGTTATTGATTGAATCTTGGACTTCTACGCAGTGGTAATTGGGTGGCCCGACGAAAAATGTCTTCTTGAAAAGATATAAGTTATAAGATATTGATGGTATACATATACTTTGAAAAAACTTAAAAACAAAAGGGAAAAGAAAATGAAGTTTTGATGTGGTCACAGATTATACCTTGGGAAGTGGAAGTTGTCGATGTCGAGGCACCAATAGTACTTGGTCTTGGTTCACTTACAGAATTTTTGGCAGCACCTTCGACATTAACTTGCACACAAATCTCGTAGTGTTCATCATCATCAAAGGTGCTATTATCTGTTGAATCGTGGTTGTTGGTCTCTCTAGCGGAACCAATAACAATTCCCCCTTCCGTGTTTATGTCAGAACGTAGCTAACATTTGCTCGACGTCGTCTCTATTACAATTAAAAACGTGGCCAATGGGTTATCAGGTGAGACGATAGTTCCGGTTATGAAAATAACACGAAATTTTGTAATCAATGTAACCTCAAAAGCCTAAAATTAATATTCATTTTTTGTTTATCCTAAAACAAAAAATGAAAGGGAAAGAGAACCATTTCGGTATGTCAAATGAAGAGTCTGTCCACTACAAACTTCTCATTAAGAAACTGAATTGCATCTATTGCTATTGAGTATCGAGACTACCATACGAAGAACATATTTAGAAACATGCAAAAAAGAGTTGTCCATCTAAATAAAAACATTCAGAAACATACCTGGTACATCACAACAGACTTTCCTTTTTTTTTTCGGGATGCTTCTGCCTCCTTATCTTGAAGCTGAACTTGCCCAATAAATTGGGGGTTTCGACGTGGAACTGCTGCATTACCTTGAGTCAATGAAATAATCGTTAGCTTATCACAAAAACAAAACAAAAAAACTACAAAAATAGATGGATGTATGCAAATTCGAAATATATATGTAAATAGCGAGATAAGAAAGATAAGACTATACTGACTACATTCTGCGTTGGTGTTGGTTCCCTGTGTTGAGGATGTGGACTGAGTCTTGGACTTTTACGCAATGGTAATTGGATGGCCTGAATGGCTTTAACAGTTGGATTAATCTCCTGAGTCCTGGGTGGAACCTGATCAACTGCATAGTCTGCATGTATGAAAAGCATAACGCATATCAAATAATCTTCAAAGTCTTCCAGTTTCCAAAATTGATATACAACAGAGCATAATGTCATTAGTTTTCTACATTAATACAGTAACCGAAACAATATGGATAATGAAAATGATTCTATTTTACCATAAAAATGTACATTTTTACTTTATTGACAGTAATTGGCAAAAAGAGAATTGCGAAAAAAATAGCAATAAAAGTATCCTTAGAGTAAGCTTACATGTGCCACTATAGTTTATGTTTAAATTTTGATTCTGTAATTTTTGATGATTCTTGACGTTGAGCCTGCTCTATCAACTGGGGGATTTTACGGAGATTAATTATAGGAGCCTCATTGCGATCTAATGCCAAAAACGCGATTATAAAACATTAAATAGTACAAAAAACTGACATAATAAATTCTATATAAAAAAGGTAACTTAACTAAACAATGCAGTTATCTATTATAAACCTACCGGTGCTTGTTTGTGCTTCCTGATCCTCTCTGTTTTTAGTTCCAAGCCTAGTTGTGTTTGCATAGGAAATACGATGTCTTTCACGGATTCTTTCTATTTCATTTTCGCTCATTGAACTTCTTTTTGCCTTGTCCAAAACACGTCGTTCCTGCAATCGAAGTTCTCTCTGTTCTGGGTTGATTTCATGGCGGCATTTCTTACTTCTTTTATTTTCAGTAGCTGTCAATTCCTCGTCAATTTCAGGTCGACGCTTCTTGGCTCTTTCAATCAAAGTACCTGCCAGTTGTTAAAAATGAGCTCCACATATTTTTTCCTTAATAATATTAATATCCAGTTTTAAAGGTACCTCTATTTTGTGTTCTAAACTTCTCTAGTGTTACTTTTTTGTACACCAAATGTTTTATCGAGCATTATGTAGATAAAAAATGAGCTCTCCATTTAAAGGCACCTCACCTCTATTTTGTATTATAAACTTCTCTGGTGTAATTTTTTTGTACACCAAATGGTTTTATCTTGCAGTATTCAGTCTACTGTTTGTTCCTCTCAACTAATTGATTCACTACCATTTATTTACATTATTTATCCTTCCACTTGTTCCTCTCAACTCATGTATCCACCGCAATAACATTAACATTAGTTATGTGCCTCTATAATATTATGTTGGTTGTAGGTTAATTTTAATCCTTATGAATTCTTATTTCTTATTTCTTCTGTTATAATACTTATGAATTCTTATTTCTTCTCTTTTTCTTCCTTTCCTGCTTTGGCTTCTTCCCTTCAAGTGAGAAATTGCAGGGCAGTGATCATTAATTTTAATCTCATGAATAAGATTTTTGTGTTCACCTTCAAGTAAAGATCTATAGAAAGACTTCATACAAAGGATGAACATATAAGGTCCATAAGGAGATAGGGGATCTCCTTGTCTGAGTTCTCTTTGAGGAGAGTAAACTTCACCTAGAGAGCCATTCAAAAGTATAGAAGTAGAAACAGTACCTATATATTGCTCAATCATCTGACAAAACTCATTACATAAACCAAGATTTTTTAAGGTGACCATTCTATTTTGTCAAAAGCTTTTGACATGTCTAGTTTAATTGTCATCCAACCTATTTTAGAGTTTAGTTTTTTCACGGAGTCAACAAGCTCATGAGCTATTATAATATTGTTTGTGATGCATCTACCAACTACAAAAGCAGTTTGGTAAGGAGTTATAGTTTTCTCAAGGACAATTTTGATTCTAGATGCCAACAACTTAGATATCACTTTATAAGAAGTATTACACAATGATATTGGTCTGAAATCAACATCATGGTTGGGGCAATTGTTTTTTGGAATGAGAGAGATAAAGTTATGATTCATTTGTTTCAAAAGATATTTTGAATGAAAGAAAGCTTGAACCATATTGACTAGGTCATCTCCAACAGTGTCCCACATGGTTCGATAGAATCCAGTAGGGAAACCATCTGGACCTGGAGAGGTCCATGCATGGCCAAAACTATTTTCTTAATTTCATTTATGGTAGGAATGACAACATACAGGGTTAATGAAGCCCTGATAATTATTAGGACAAGGTGGGCTAGAAGTTCTACTCATATTAAAAAAGTGAAATTTTAGGTTACTAGCAATGTCACTTCTCTCATTAAGCCAAATACCCAGTTCATTCTGTATAAACTCTATTGGGTTCTTTTCCTCCTAAAATTAGCTTTATGATGAAAATAAGTTGTGTTTCTATCTAACAAAAATTCATCATCCTTACCTCTTTGCTTCCAATAATCGGCTTCCACATCATACCAATAGTTCAAATTATTCTGCAATCTAAAAAATTCAGTATCCAAAGGATTAGTATTATGAGAAATCAAAATATCAATTTGAGCCTTTATCTTATTGATTTCAGTACTGATGATACCAAAACGGTTATAGTTCCAGTCTTTAAGGATTTGCTTTGTATAAAACAGAGTTTTAGTAAAATTACTAGAGCTTGACCCGTGTCGTAACTGCCCGGTTTCGAAATTAAGTAAGAAAACTTATATCAAGTTTGACTGGTTTCATTCATTTGTTGTTAGTCTATATAGTCACAATTATGCTCCATACTTTATTATTATTATTTTTTATTTTTATAATAACCGAGCTTATTTTAACACTAAAAAATTCAAGCAAAACTTCCGTAATATAGTGGTGCATGTGTCATAACAACACTGAATAAACATTGCACACTATTATATTGAACAACTGCAGTACCAACACCAGAACCACCCGTTACCACTACCTTTTCCACCAACATTATTATCGACACCGGCTCCATGCACCACTACTCACAAATACCACACTGACCACCCCTAGTATCTATTGATGTAATTATTAACAAAGTTGTTTAGTGGGAGTATATATTTATTATGATAATTAATAAGACATTTATTATGAGAGATTAATGAAATATTTATTATGAGAAATTGTTGAGACAATGATGTTGTACACAATCACAGATTAATAGCGTTAGATGAATTTCTAACTTTCAATCATACAGTCACTTATAAACACTTATGTAAAGAACCGTTGATTTATATTCATCCTAAACAAATCTTTAAGATTTATATTCATCCTAAACAAATCTTTAAGACAATACCAATTTTTTTTTGATAAATCAAGACAAATATCAAATATTTCGAGGATGATACCAAATCATCAATGAAAGAAGGTTGAGCGGAAGTATGTTCTTGGATTTAAGTTCTTTTGAATCTATAGTCTTTCCCAATTTTTTTTTCTGATTTAGGTTTGCACAAAAGTGGGGAATTAAAGTTTTTCAATCCACTTCTCCTACCGGATGTGAGTGACATAATCAATTGTTTAGTTTTATAGGAATGCATGTTTATTATTTTCGGTCGATCAAATTCTCCGCTTTGATTCTGACTTTTGAGATGAGAAAAAGAGAACATGTAATGCCTTATTTCTCAATTGAAGCGCGTATTCATAGAATCGTCCACAACCGTGGATTTATCAATTGGGAGGGCGAATCAAGTTCGCTCTTTATGTTGGCTAACTTCGACGGGATCCACGATCCACATTCCGGTCATCAATCATGTCACAAACGGGATACTTAAATTGGTCTGGCGGTTTAAAAACGCGCCATCACAAGAACATGTTAGGAAGTCATGGGCGGTTAGAGATGAACGGAAGAAGTGGGCAAGACTTCACCGACACACAACTCCACTACTCCATCATTCCACTACCTCCACTTCCCACGAGAAACGTGAATGAGGCTCAATGACTTGTATAAATAGGTTCTCCGCCCTATTTCCAACAACAAGAAATAACGGAGAACAACACAAGTTCATACGACAGAAATCAAGTGTTAATACAAATCGTATTCAAACACCCAGAGCTTTGCATCAACCGTAATCTTGCTCATCTTTCACGTACAAGTCATAAGCAAGCCAACACCTTCACAATCTCAACACCTTCTTCGCTTCCCTCCCTAAGATCAACCCCATCTCCTTCACTTTGTGACCGAAACAAATCCGGAACGGCCATTTCTTGGTTTAGGCCGGACTTGCACAGATTGATCTCTCGAATCTACAAGCACTCACCCGCAGTGCATTTGTTGAAGGTTTAGATTCATTCCTCATCCACACCCCAAATTACCAAATTCTATGGCCACCCATCAACAATTGGCGACCACATGGGAGATTAATCTCTCGGTCGTAAAATCAATTTCTTTGAAATCCGATTCAATTTCATCAATTTCAAAAAAGGGTAGATCTTAGAACCAATTCAATCAGCAATTCATTCCAAGATGGTGGAACCGAGGTCCGGATATCAACTCTCGATGGAGCCAAAGATGGATGACACTTCCGGTGTTGATGTACCGTCGGTGGAGCTACGGTCAATACATCTCGTGGAGCGTCACTTCTATCACCAACACTAGCGGAGTAGGAGACATCCCAAAGTGGGTAACACCTCCCATCACTGAATCCAGAAACGGCCTTTCTCTTCGAGCGTAACGCCTCCAAAGGTTACCCGAGCAACAACTTTCACTCCTCCATCAGACGAGGGAGAGACACGAGAGGAAGACCGCCGTCTAGTACCATTGCAGACTTGATGGAGAAGCGGGGAAATTCTTGCTAAAACTCAAACGGATATGGCCGCAAATCAAAAGAGGTACTCACTTTCCTTAAAACTTTGACCGAACGATTGCCGCAAGATTCCACTTCGCAACCCTTTCAATACACCCGGAGCGGCGTTTTCACTCATACCCACATGAATGAAGAAACTCGTGTTGCTCCCGAGCACCAAAGGGAGAGAGACCAGCCTTCCAACTTCATTACGCGTGAGGATCTAGAGCGACTTCTCCAAAATCGAGGAAAAGGGGACCGACACGGACGTACACCAACATCACCGCCGTACCCTCAAGATGTGCAAACGATTCCTCTACCAAGAGGTTACACCTCTCCCGCTTCTCCCTCTACGAGGATTCTTGGAAGCCTTGGGGAACATGAATACAATCATGTTTTACGCCCTAAAAGAATTCTCAAAATCACTCACGGGAGGGCATACACTGTACAACAATATTGCGCCTAACAAGATATCCAATTGGAGCGAGATGGTCGGTGCTTTCTACGGAAGTATTTCTTCGTGTCTCAACAAATCACCTTTCGGACAAAGAATTCTCCAACTAACAACGAACATCCAACGACTTCGTTAAAAGATTCGTAACCCAAGCTTGGATTGTCACGATCCGAATGTCACCATGGAATCATGCATCAATGGGATGATACCCATATACCGCGCCTTGGAGAGAATCGGGCTTTCAAACATTCTCTCGAACTCCACGAAGCCGCAAAACGTTCAAGAATAATCGCACCAAAGACTACTAGAAAGAACCAGAGTTGTTGAAGTGAAGATTTGCGTGAAAGTCGAGGAAGCGGTGCGTCTCACGAACAAACAATACAACACCGGTCCTTCTCGAGTGTGGTAGCGGAGGAGAAAAGAGGAAAGCTTCGGACAACAAACCAAGCGAGCATCCCAACAAGACTTCGTCTCGAAAAGGAACAGACAAAACTCCTGTACAAAACACTAAAGACACAGTTTTCCTTTTCCCATGAATGAAGTGATAGAACTCTTGGAAGCGTGGATCCAAGACGATGCCGTAAAGCCGCCCCCTATCGACGTCCTCCAACCGAGGAAGAAATGGCGGATCCCAGATATTGTTGCTACCACGAGGTTCCCATCATCCAACCAAAGATTGCAACGGTTGTTGAAACAAATATTCGAAAAGGTAGAGACGGGGAACTTCGGCTTGGAAACGAGGGTGTTCATAGAGACCCTTTACCTATCGGAACTTGATTTCTGGGATTACGTTTCGCAAGACCGTACAATCTATGATGGAGCACATATGTGAAATCTTGTACTTCTCCAAGGACAGCGTCAAGACATATTTGCGGCTCCTCAACCACGTTGTGTCGGGGAGGCGTTTGCATCCGATGTTAATTTCTGAAGACATGAGCAACGGAAATGGGGACTCCTAACCTGTCACTCGTTTGAGAAACGTTGAGTTTGATAACGCGGTGATCGATATGGCTTGAGAATTTAACATCATTACGAGAGCGGCAAAGATCTCAAAGCAAGAAGCTACTCGTCATCCAACTGTGGTCAGGGATCAGGAGGAGAACTCAGAGATTCATATGGATACATCGACCTTGAAGTCAAATTGGGAGATGCCTCAACACAAGCAAAGTTCTACGTAGTCAAAGAACATCCCAATTACGACATGATCCTAGGGCGCTCTTGGATGCATGACAACAAAGCCATCTTTGAAGTCTCCTCTACCGGTTTCGATACGGAAAGAGTCTCCAACACGCCTGCTGGACCAGATTGTCAAGATGTGACACAACTTCCCGGGAGAGCCTTGTTGGCATACGCCGAAAGACTCATCTCAAGTAAGTCTCATCACACAACTCTCTTCGCAACCTATTGCCCCTCATTCCGACAAATCTCGGGGACCGGCTCCAACCAACAAGCCCACCGCGACTAGGAGATGTGAATGGGAAGCCACCCTTTCAAGCGTTTCATCAAGAGCATAGAAGTTGTCTTGGTCAAAGACGACAAGGCCAAGACACAAGTATCTACACGACCAAACCCATTTGGAATTGGAGACTTGGTGACAAAGGCGACTACATTCAATATTGAAGCATGACGGTGAAGATGACCACTCACCCGACTACCCACCGAAAGAAAGATGAACCGTACTGTAGCGAGATGTTATCCTAAAGCAAAGCTCATCAACGCCGATAACCTGGAGGGCATAAAAATTCACTCACGATGGCTCAAACCTTACCGAGCTTAAGATACCGTGCTACCACTTTCCATCATTCTCCACACTTTAAAACGCTTGTGCTTATTTTTTCCAGCGTGTTTCCTTTTGCAGATTTCATGTCATGCTTGTAATTCCTCCAAAAAATGATTGCAATACTTGCATTCATAGTTAGGGTTCCAATTTTCAATCCTCAATTTAATTGAAGTATTATTTCCATCTGAGAACCTCTCTACCCCTAAAAACACAAAGCCCTGAGTCGGCCTAAATCAACACACTAGAAGGCAGAGCAAGAAGGGAAACCCTAAGCAAGTATCTCATGGGAAGAAGGAAACAAAGATCTTGCATCACAGTCCGTAAATGTTCCATCATGATAATTACTTCTTTTATCACAAAGAATCAAGGAACACCCTTGTTCCCGAGAAGATTCGATTGCAATTTTGGCAAAGGACTATAAAAAAAAAAAAAAAACTTTTGTTCAAACCATAAAACGAAAGGAAAACTTGAACTCAGTCGCCACTCGAGTACAAGGAAGACGTTCAAAGGTGTACGAACATGCTTGGAAAAGAAAGAATGAAGTTCTAATCGCCAAGAGAGTCGGCCTCGCCGCATCACCGCCCGATTCTGCTCCATCACCGTTGATGCGCCTCCCTTCGAATCTCCCTCAATCTACGCATCGGACATCTCCGCAAAGTCCCAACATCGGGCGGGAGCATCAAAGGGCATAGCAACACCGGGGCCGCGCAAATTGCTTTCACATGTTCGGACTCCTGCATGATCGGAATCAAGAATTATCACGCCGTCCCGGATCGGGTAATCACACTTGTCTTCATTTGGAGGTCGTTTATGCTCAACTCTCCGCCTCTTCAACCGCGGCCGCAAACCTCTCGCCCTTGCGCTTACTAGTGTCTAGCGTTTCCTCGCGCCTCTGCCTTGGCTCCACCATGTCAATCGCATCCGAAAGTGCACAGATGCGTCCTCCGGCAATACGAAGGTGTGGGATAGACATCCTGATAGCACGGCCGACTTCGCGAAGAGGAAGATCGATCTTAGCCATTACTTCTCCGTGCGCATGGTTTTCGGGCTTGTCAACTTCAAAACTTCTTTACGGGAAGCAACCATCGATCGTTAATCGGAAAATCAATATGGAATGAACGACCACGTGAGATGATTCTTTATAATCTCACAAGTGTAATCTTTACTTACCACCTATGAAGGTGCTAATTCGGGATAACAATCGGCGAGGCTTATCGATATACTTGAGGAAAGCCGTATATGATGAAAGAAGTACACCTGAAGGAGCGGTCGAGCTCATACATGTACAAAAAAGGAACCAAAGCGACTCACCAGATCAAGTCTGCTTCCTTCGCATCCTTAATCAAGACCAACCAGTTCCGAGAAACGCGACAATGTGAAACTATCCGGTAAATATGTATTCACTCTAGCTTGGTCATTTCTGTATGTCACTATCTCATGCCTACCACACAATAGTGTAACCATTATGTGCTAGGCAGGGACTTAATGTTGATGGTGGATTTTCGTTTAAGGTTAAATTTGTAAGTAACCAGAAAAATCATGCGCTGACATCTTGTAAAAGATAAAGTTGTTTATAAGTGACGGATACTCCCTCACTTAATTCACCAAGAATGGAGCATGTAGAACAATCCCATTCTCGTACATGAAATTCCTCCGAGTTGGAGCATGTAGCAACAATCCCTTCCGTGAATTTCATATCAGCCTTGTATTTCCGCATCTCATTATCGGTGTGGCATGACGGTAAGGTGTTACTCTTCAGTAACACGAACCTCCAAGCACTATAATGAATCATTATCGATGTGGCATGACGACCGAGTGTTACTCTTCTGAGTAACACGAACCTCCAAGCACTATAATGAAACCATGTACGAAATACCCGTGACAGGCGATTCTCGGTGTGTATACTAGCCCGAGCCCTCTCTGTGTTATACTAGCCCGATTGAGCCCCTCTGTGTTATACTAGCCCGATTGAGCATCCTGCACACCGACCATATCGGTCGGGATATGATCTCGATCGCAATCCAACTCCACAAGCATGATTGGATGACCCAGATCAATTCCATCACCCCAAGCAGGTATGGAATACACACGGCCGACCCCGCATGATCGACCATTGGCCTTTGCTTGCCAAGAAACCGTCCATACCAAGCATTATGGGCGGAAAACCCTAAATTAGGGTTTGCGGCATATTACATGTGCGAAATCTGGTCTCAACCATCCATCTTCGCGGTATAGATGGAGGGTGTAGATGTAGACTCAAAGGGCCCGGAGCATGTCGACACAATCACCATGTGACCGCCTACACACTTGACCAATCGGTCAAAACCAACCATGGTTGGTTACAACACATTCGCCCGCCAAAGAGCATGGTCGCACGGCTTTGCAAGCCAAAATTAGGGTTCAAGCCATCACGCGCGTCCATCTTCTCCGGCATGGAGGGTCACAGATCAAATCGAGCAGGTCCCACATACCAAAGATGACCACCGTGGGCCCATCTACCACCTCATGTGATCGACCAAGGCATATCATGCCTGGCCAATCCAAAAACGCCCGCTCAAACATGCGTGGTTACACTTCCCAAATTGCAAATCGATCTCGACCACTCAACTTCACCGGACGAAAGATCGCGTTTTCATGGGACGGTGAGACATGGGCGTGAACATCAGCCTACCATCTTCACGCCAAACCAACCCCAAGACCGACCAAGTCGGGTCATCTTGGAAAACACGCCGAAAAGGGTATGGTGCGCGACTCCTTGCGGCATCAAACTCCTATCGCAAATCGATCTCAACCACTCAACTTTACCTGGGTCAAATTGAGTGGCTTAGATCGCGCCTTCTTGGGAAAGTAAAGTATGGACGTGCACACCGGCGTGTTGTCTACACACATGCCCGGTCGGTCCTCTTCAAAACCCTTCCCATGCTTGGTTTCGACCAAGTCAAGAGTGATGCTTGCGCACCTTTTTAAAACCCTAATTTCATCAACTGGGCCGCAGATGAGTGTCTCAAACATCATCTCATCCGTCCGACTTCACCCGGCTTGGTTATACAACCTCGTCGAGTTATTTGGTTAGTGAGGAGTCATTACCCATCACCTTACCACACCGTAATGCAGTACCATAAAATACCAACTTTGTTTTATTATACAAAAAATTATACAAAACAAACAAAAGGAAAAAAAGATCACCTAGATAGGATATAACCGTGTCGTAACAGTATGACTCAATAATAAGTTATTTTATTGTGTACTGATTTTGACTCATACCGTTCGTCTGCAGCGATTATATAGCGTGGCATTCTAGTGTTTTTTTTAATTGTCATGTATTCTAACCGAATTTATTTTATCATTAAGACGATCCACCAAATCTTGTTTGCTTTATAATATGAACCGATTAATAGCGACACATAATTAACAGAATATATTACTACTCATCATCACCCGCCACCACCATAAAATCACCGGATACCACTTCTTTTCCCCACCGCCACCGCTGCCATACCCTCCGCAGTTGGGCTTGCTTTTAATTTTTAATCACATGTATAAAGCTTAGACTGAAAAAACTTAAGTCGTCAAATTAATTTATTCCATTTTTTTGTCATGTTCTCTTTTATATTGAAATCAATTTTATATTCAACACTAAAAACCATGATTTATTCGTTCAGGTACCATATATATAGATACCATTTGGGTGATCCAGCGATCATGATCATATTGTCTTATATGATCTGGTACCATCATCGAATATTTGGTTTTTGTCCTTACCAATCGTGCTAAAAACATCCAACTATATCTTTCACAATACAATATTGCATGTTTTGTAAAGACACAAAACTATTATTGTCCACTATTATTCACCAATGCTCCACCAGGCCACCACCATAAAAACCAGCCACCGCCATTATTTCTTCCACCACGAGTAATGTTACCGCTTCCACCACTCACAAACACCCTCCACTTTTTCTACCACCCATTACTTCTTCCACTACCACCATTTAGTAATACTATGATTTTTAGTGAAATTAATTATTAATAAAAACATGTATTTGTGAGATTAAGGAGACATTTATAATAAAATATTAATTAATCATTCATTATGAGCACTAATTAATAAAACATTTATAATTGTTAAGTTGAACAGACCACAACCGTAGATTTATCTCCTCCTAGCTAAAGTGTGCTTTGTATTCTAGAAAAGCATCATAACCTTGCATATTAGCGTCCCCAGTTTTGAGCAATAATTTCTTTACAAGATGGGTCTCTAAACCATATTTTATTAATTCTAAATAGTTTTTGAGTTTTAGAATCCATTCTAGCAGTGGATAAGAGAATGGGACAGTGGTCACTAGCCAAAGGTACTAAATGATAGGTAATTGCGGTTGGAAAGTGATTTAACCAATCTAAGTCAGCAACAGCTCTATCCAGCCTTTCAAGGATATGTTCATGTCCTTGTTTTCTATTTATCCAAGTAAATGGGTTACCTATAAAATTTTTAGTATGTAATCCATTACTGTCAACAATATCATTAAAGTTGTCTAATTGAGATTGACTAATATGATTACCACCTTGTTTTTCATCATGATTTAAGATGAAATTAAAATCACCAATAACAATCCAAAGTAAATTGAGATGAATAACAATATTTTGCATGAAATCCCACTGGTTTTTTCTAACATAGTCACTGGTGCACCATACATAAAACTGACCAAAGAACAGTCTGTTCTAGAGTCAATCCTAACTTTACATTGAATGTTATTTAGCCTATAAACAATTATACTAAGGATAATACCATCTTTCCATGAGATACAAATGTCACCTGACAATCCATTATGTTCAATGAAACACACATTAGGGAAACACAGAGGGCTAATATATTGTTTCATTTTTTTAGAGGTATTTTTGGTTTCTATAAGAAAGATAATGTTAGGATCATGAGATCTAAGCAAGATCTCTAAGGTGTTGTCTAGTATCATTATTCCCATAACTACACACATTCCAAGATATGATCTTCATATTGTAGGAAGAAAATAACAAGATATGTTGTTGTATGCAAATGCAAGAAAATCATAAAATGTAACCGGCATCACTGAAATAAAAAGAAGTTTTAATTTTGAGGCTAGTAAATACCTGATTCCCTCCATTAGTTTCCACAGCATGTTCAATCACTTCAAAATATCATTCCTTGTATTTGGTGGCCATTATTATTGGTGCAGGATCTTCATGTTGATCATTTGAAGGGATGAATGATGATGAACCAGAATTGTCTTCATTTCTTTGCCTCTTCCCAAGTCTAGCATTACTATCATCAACTATCTCTTGCTCTATATTCTTTTGCATACCCATATCCTTGATCATGAAGCCATCCTTAGAAGGGATAAAATGAGTTGGCATAACAGTTTTCTTCTTGTTCAAAACATGAATATAACTTTTGCTTATCACTTTCTTCTTTACAATATTCAAACTTCCAAATTTCAATGGTTCACTATGGATTTCAGTAAGTTTAGCACCCATATCAACACAGACAGTCTTTGAGTGATTGAGAATATAACATTCTTTGCAAATCTTATGTGGTTGTTTTTCATAAAAATACCTAATCCACCTTGTTGATCCCGCTGCAGTTACTGCCAATACACCTCTACGCAAAGGAGTTGACAGATTGATTCTAACACAAACCTTAAACACTTCTCCAGTAGGGGGTAAACCAGTTTTTGGTTCAATGTCCCTTACTTCTCCCATAACTTGTCCCATGTCACGAACTGCTTTTTGATTCATATGTTCAGGAAGTAAATGTTTCAACTGAATCCAGAGTTCTTGGGTTTCCCAGTCTAGCTCCTTTATAGATAATTAAAGGATCATAATGATGTAAAATAACCAGACTGCCATCAATACTCCAAGGTCTACATATACATACCTTGTTCAACTGATCTTGATCCTTAAATTAAAATATCATAAAGTTAGGATCAACTTCCAATACTTGAATATCTTCTTCTGGCAAAAAATCCCAAGTGAACTTAATGTGGTTTTCAACCTTCTTATCCGTCATTCTTCCTTCAGTAATGATTTCCACAATAAGAGAAAACTTCATACTTTCATATTCATCACCTTGTTCTTGGTCAATGAGAGTCTCCTGTAACACTACTTCCAAGTTATTTTCCAGAATGGTTTCTTTTAGCTTATCAGAGAATTTGGAAACATCTTTTCCGACTGAGACATCCTTAGTTTGGTTTTGTGACTCCATTGTTCTTTTTTTATTTTCTTGAGATTGATAATGAAGTAGACTATGTATTCGGCAACCAGACTTTATATAGATAGCCAGATTAGGTTTAGGGTTTTGGGTACTAGGAAAATGTGAGACCTTTCTAAAATTTTCTGGCTGGGGATTTTTTTTGCCGGAATATGTGCAGTGGTTAATGCTGAGATATGGATTGACAAGGTCAAGAGGTGAAAAATTATGTAACTAATTTTAAAACAGTTTCTTAGCTTTTTTAAATTTGATTTTTTTTTTGGGGCGGAAAAAGCTATGCTTACGAACTAGTTCCGATTTGTCGAACTTCCGAGGGTAACAAATGGATTTCGTCATCATCCAAACTTTCTCGATCAACAGAAGCAGCAAACGCTTTGATTTTTTGACTAGCAAACACCATGAATCCTGTGCTATCACTAGCAAGACACCTACTAGTACAATCGTTCATATAGTGGGAGGGACGACCGAAGAAGAATCTAAAGATGGGGTATGTCTGCGACTACTTCCACCCCAGTTTCAGAAAAAGTGATATTTTCGCCTTGTTTCAGAAATGATACTTTCGCTCTGTTTCATAAAAAGTGATACTTATATGAAAGTATCACTTTTTCATAAACGAAATATTATTCGACCCACAAACTAAAATATGGTTGCATGATGTGTTATGCATCCGTTGTGGTGGTTTGCATAATGGCTATGCATTCAATTTTCGAGAATTGTACCTAAAGTGAAAGTATCACTTTTTTTTTGAAACGACGGAGTACATCGTTTTATTAGTTGCAAAGAAAAATTAGTTGATGCATAAATCAAAATATGGCTACATAAATTATTATGTATCATTTGTGGTGGTTTGTATAATGGATATACATTTAGTTTTCTAAAATTGTGCCTAAAATGATAAATACCTCCGAATTTTTCATAAAAAATCTAAATTTGATATTGTTGTTTGTACTCATTGTTTAGATTTTTTTTATAACCTTTCCAACGAGATAAAATTTATAAAATTCCAAGGCATGTATTTTTAGATATGTTATATTAAAGTCGGCTTTCATATTATACCCCTGAAAAGATAGGATACATAAGGAGTTATAGTAATTGGAATAAAAGGGAGGGGCATTTTCGGATTTTCAGGTGCACACCAAAAATAAATACTATCTTTTTGTGTCAATTGATGACTTAGATTTTATAAAATAAATGGCCATATAAGGTCCTCCCTCGCTTCGCTCGGTCGGCCCAAGAACCGCAAACGCAATGACCACCACGATACTGTTGGAAAACGCCATTAATGATTGAACAAAATTGTAGGGAACAAAGAGAGAAAAGAGAATTTTAGTTAGCCATAGAACAATCACAAAAATCAAACAATGTGTTTTTGAATGAAGTAGAGGAAAAACAGGATTAGAAATACTTAAAAAAAAATAGATTACTTTAATCTGAAATTCAATTTTGGAAAACATAGAGTTAACTTAAACTGTATAAGAACAATGAGATTTTTTTTATTTTTTTTTTTGCTCAATCACATTTTTTATTAAATTGAAAAGCCAAAGATTTACAAGGAGCAATAAAAGATTACATCAACATAACAAGGACTAAAATAGAATAAAAATAAACCATGCCAAGAACAATTATGGCTTAAAATGGCCTAGCCTAGATTGCAAGGTGAAAAAATTGATTATTTGTGAATCATAATCACGAACCCATCTTTTACCTTGCATTCTAATACCTCCTTCATGAACTGTTTGAATAATTCTTCCTTTAAAGTTGTTAACATTGACCTTCCCATTCTCAAACAAAATTGAATTCTTAAGGAACCATAATTCTTTCATTACTGCACAAGCTGCTATGAGCCAGACTTCTTTTATGAGAGGACTATGGTGTGTTGCTGCTTGACAGATATCAGCAAATGAAGAAGGCCTTGGAAAGATAAAGACAGAACATAGCCAATTCCAAATTTGAGTACTAAAATCACATTTCCACAAAGTGTGCTCCATGTTGTCCTGTTCTGCTACACATAAACAACATCTAGAAGGCATTTCATATCCTTCTTTTCTCATTGTTTTATCATCTACATATATTTCTTGAAGCAATTTCCAGATATTACATGCAATAGAAGGATGTAAGAAAGGTTGCCAAATATAAGCAGGCCATACCAGTTGTTGCTGCTTGAATCTCAGATTCTCCACAGCCAGTGTTGTGGTGAAAACTCCATTTGCACTTCCATTCCAAACTATACTGTCATCACCACCATTAATTGTAGGCATATTGCTCATAACAAAAACAGTTTGTAATTCATTGGGAATTTCCCATTGATTTTCTTTAATCAGATCTTTCACCCTCATTTGAATGTTGTTTTTGACAATGTCAGAATATCCAATTTCATTTATCATGGGATAGTTTCCATACCATGTGTCAAACCAAACTGAAATCCCAGCTCCATTACCAACATTCCACTTAACGTCATCTCTCATAGATGACCAAGCCCATTTAAGACCAGAGTAAACAGAAGATGGTTTCCAGTTTTCAAACCATTGACCTTGCTTATTCTTAAATTTTGCAGCAAATAAAAGAGCCCATTCATCTTGAGAAGTCACCATTTTCCACATTATTTTCATAAGGAAAGCTTTGTTGATGATTTTCAGTCTTCTAATACCAAGACCTCCTCCATTATATGGTGTACAGACCTTCTTCCATGACAATGTTTTGAATTTTTTAACTTCACTATTGCCAGACCATAAAAAATTCCTTATCAGGTGTTCACATATCTTCATAACAGAAGCAGGCCATCTATAAACAATCATATTATATAATGGAATACTGCATAATACTGATTTGACAAGAGTTAACCTTTCAGCAAAAGATAATAATCTGCCTTTCCATTTTGCTAATCTATGGAAAAACAAAAGATAATAAATCATGGATAGTTTGGAAAAACAAAAGGATCTAAATAAGATAAGTTTATATATTCAGATTTGATTCATAGAGATTTTAAACATAAATAGATGAAACATTGTAAGATTTGGAGAAAATTTTTGAAACCGAGTCGACTAAAATTTTCGTCCGATCCTCAGAGCTCTCTGGTTCAGTTTTCCATATGGGTGATGATATGTAACAATCTTTGAAAAGTTTTCGGGTTTGCGGATTAAGTAAGTCCAAATAAAACCCTAAATTTGTATATTTTTTTATGGGTTTATTGATTTTTGAGAAAAAAAGTTGTTTTTTTCTGAAGGAATCTATTGGTCTTTCCTGAAGAGTTGAGCACTCATTTATCTGACATTTGATTTGTTCGGTTGCCGTCTATAAGGTAACTATCCAATTTAAACCATTTCAAGGGTTTTGTAAATTTATATGACATTCGATTTGTTCGGTTGTTGACTATAAGGCAACTATCCAATTTAAACCATTTCAAGGGTTTTGTAAAGAAAAAAACAAAAGAGTGTAAAGTATCGTCATGCTTGTAAAAAACGCAAAAAAAAAATAAAAAGGGGCACCATAAAAAAAAAAAAAAAAAAAAGTGTAAAGTATAAATAAAAATAAAAAGGGGCGTTCCGAGAATCGAACTCGGGACCTCTTGCACCCAAAGCAAGAATCATACCACTAGACCAAACGCCCTTGCTGCTTGTAATCTTCACTAAAAATAAGTATATACCATAATTTTAATTCTAACTTTTGGTTATTAAAATGAAATTTCCCCCAATTTTAGACAATTATTTCAATTTCCCTCTTTCAACTCCAATTTTTCCCTCTCATAAATCCATATCTCTCTCTCACACAGTCTAGTCGATAGTAGATTCACACAGCGATGTCAACTAATCAAGAAGATTTGGATCTACTCCTCTCACTCGATGATGATAAGGTATTGGAGACTCCACCAGCTTCTCCATCTACTTACCTATCAGACCATGGATCTCCAAGGCAACAGCTTCGAAACCCAGATATGTCTATCTTCAAAGATTCTGTTAAAGATTACTTAGAAACTGAACTTCCTGTTGCAAAGAAAGCAGCTCCTAAATTGAATCGATCAAAGACTTCCAATGACGGTGATGTTGAGAAGTTTTCAGGTTTGCGGGTTAAGTAAGTCCAAATGAAACCCTAGATTTTTTTTTTTTTTTTTCCTAATGGGTTCATTGATTTTTGAGAAAAAAAAATTGGTTTTTTTTTAAGGAGTCTATTGGTCTCCCCTGAAGAGTTGAGCAATCATTTATCTGACATTCGATTTGTTCGGTTGCCGGCTATAAGGTATCTATCCAATTTGATGAACCATTTCAAGGGTTTTGTGTGTAGTGTGTACTCAGCTGCTTAAAATTTTAAAATTTTGGCTGATCAGGAATTTGATAGTAGGAGATTCAATTGCTGGTAGCTGGGCAACCATTGGTGTATTGTCAGAAAAGGGAGCTCCGAAATTGAGTTCTAATGGGACACACTACTGTATATGGAAAATTGGGTGTTTGGATGAAAAAACTCTTTCTGTATTCATGTTTGGGGATGCTTATATTACATTCTCCAAAGAGCATGTCGGAACAGTTTTCGCGCTGTTCAATTCTAAAGTTCGCAAGGATAATGAGGTATAGTTATTGTTAATGCTTGATAGAGTTTCACTCGCGTCTTTCTAAGGTTTTGTAGTTACTAAAAGATTGTCATTTTTGTTGTTGCTTGTTTAGGGGAGCGGGTTTTCACTGAGTATATTTTCAGCTGGTCAGATTTTAAAGTTGGGTACTTCTGTTGATTTTGGAGTTTGCAAGGGTCAAAGGAAGGATGGGCTTGCTTGTAGCGTAGCCATAGATAAGTATGTTACTAGTGTTTCGTTTCTTACTAAGTATTGTTTTGCTTTGCGTATACAGCAATGAATCCACTTCTATGACTAAAATTTGTATCTAGTTTCAATAACCCTGGATTGTAGAGTTAGCTTATAGAACATAGTAGACAACTATGCTTTGCACAACTTGTACCCTGAATCGAACTCATCTTTCCGCTAATAAAACGTTGTACAGAGATCACATGTAGTACCCCTCAAAAACAATTTAGGCTATGAAAAGTGATGTATCTGCTTATCTTTTGGGGCTATTGTGATCCTTGGAACAATATATTTACTCCATTTTCATGCTTCTTCTGTTTAAATGACATAGTTTTGTATATTTCTATTTTTGCAAAAGGCAAGAATACTGCATTTTACCAAGTTCCTGAATGCCTTTGGGTAATAACTAATAAGTATGGCGTGACTAGATGTATTGTGTATACCAACTTGACCACGTCATCCTGTAAATGAAACATTGAGGTACTAAGGTTAACCAATATGGAAATGCCCCTGATATATGCTTCATGCTCAAAATTTCCCTAGCATCAGCTTGTAGTTTCCTGTGGAGGGAAATTAACTGACCTATATAGTGTTATACATGTTGGGATCCTCCTTTTAGTTGTCTCCCTCCTTGTGAACTGTAAAAGATAATGATAGCTCTGTGGGTTGGGATCCTCCTTGTGAACTGTAAAAGATATGATAGCGCTGTGGGTTTGAATATTGCTAACGATCTGTTTAGTGGAATGATACTTTGCAGGATAAGTCTATAGTTTGTGGTTTATTAAGACTACCAAAATCTGGAGTTCGAAGTTTTTTTGAGAAAATTGAGCTGATGGTGTAGGTTTCCTCTATCATCTCACGTTGTGCAGAAAATAATGGAGATTGGAGAGCAAAAAATTTAAGCCAACAATTGCATGACATGCGGATTAAATTCTAAGATTACTGTAGTAGAGTTGGGAATCACGAGGAGTAGTCTTAGTGGTTGAAACGCACTATCTATTCTGATATACCACTTTACATCTCATCATGGTAGCATCATTTGTACGTAGTTTTAATCTGGATTTACGCTTACCTGTTACTTTTGTGTTTGCAGGCGCCAGGGGGTATACTGCAAGTTCCATACGTCTGTAAGAATGCTTTCTCATCCAACACGATTGTTATAGCTAAGTGTTTCAAATGATTAGTATTAGTAATATACTCTTGTTATGTTTCTTGGTAGAATGCATCCCAGAAATATACTGTATCCCGTGGCGAACTCAAAGGAGGGTGAGCTATGCTGTTTCTGTTCCTTCATCTTTCTGTGAAAAGGGAAAACATTCAGATTATTTGCTCCTCATGAGTTTGTCACTAACATTCATGGGTTTATCACTACAGGAACTTAAAAACAGGCTTTAGGAGTTCCTATCAGCCAGAGGGTGTTTACATGGTTGATCCTTTTAAGAGAGGGAACTCAAAGAAAACAGTGCAACCCCATAAAGTGTTGTCCGTGGATGGATTAAAGAAGGCCTTAAGGTATACTTCATTACCTCTCTATTTCCCATTCCTTCACACCTGACATGGTCTTGTATGATTGCCGAAATGTAACTGAATGGGTTCTTTGGGAAATTTCAACAGTAAGGCGGGTAAAGTTACAACTAATGCACACTCACAAGGAATACGGTTCCTAACACACGTCACAGGTTTGAGCTCCTCGTATCTTGAATTCCCGCTAACTTTTGTTGAGCACCCTCCATGAAGCCCTTGTCTTAATCTGTTACGCCTTTTCAGTGAAAGACAAACCACTAGAGCAGAACGGAGGATCTTTAACGTCAAATAATCAACAAAAGGATATTAAATTTAAAGGGTAATATCTCAATCCTTGAAAGAAAAAAAAAAATTTTGTGTATATGTTTCTGAATATCAGTATTGTTTATCTGTGTAACTGAAACTTTGCCATTTTACTTTAGGTTGTCATCTATCACAAAGTCCTCTCCAAATGCTACAATCAGAAAAGACCAACACGGGGCAAAAAGAACGAAAACTGAAAAGTATCCAACCGCTCCAATCAGAAAAGACCAAACCGAGGCGAAAAGAATGAAAATTGAAAAGCCTAAAGAGAAAATGATTGAAATAGACATTTTTAGTTCAGATGAAGAATAGTAAACACAACGCAACGTAAGTTATGCAACCATCACTCTTACTCAACATGGGCAACTTCGTCAGTCCTTGAGGTTTCATTATTATCAAGTAATAGTTGGAGGTTTTTGCTCGTGATGATCGCTATCTCATACTAATTTATTATACTTTTCTATAGGAATGTTCAATTTTGGTTCATCTAAGTTAACACTTGAAGATGAAGTTATGAATTTTCCTATTTGTGCTGACCTTTTGTGGTTGACACATTGTAATGAGTACAAGCTAATAAGAAAAGAGACATTAACAAATGGGTGTTAACAAACATTCATCGAAGAGCATTTCTTATCATTTCAGCTAAATCCAGTTTATTTCACAATAATGCGCAATTGAGTATACTTTAATGCATCGTTGGAGTAACGTAAGGACGAGGCTGCTCATTTTATTTGAAACATAATTTTCTATTGAATTACGAGAAAGGTGGAATAAGAAATGATAATCATTCTGGTGCTTTACCTAAAAAGCAAGAAAATTTCTAGCTTTATAATCCATCCTAAATCTAAAGAGACATGGAGAAGAAGATAATCTTGTACCATTTCAAAGTATCTAGCTGTTTTTATAACTAAGATGAATAGAAAACACACTAGATTTGTACCTGCTTGTAATTATTTTTTGTTCTTGGATGCTGGCTAGGCCTACATTTTGATGCAAGAGGACATATATGATAGAGGTCCCTAACTTTGGATTTGGTAGAGGTCCCCTAGTCTTTAGTTTAGTCTTTACAGGAAATCATGTTGATGGAATCTCAACAAATGCGAACAAAATACAAAGCTTTGAATTCGAAGGTTGTTATCTAGTTAGGAAGAAAGTTGGTGACCAACTAGGCACATGGGGTTGTTATTATAGGGTTCACCAATCCCACCATGTGCTTCAGAGTAGTTTGTGGCTAAGATAACTAACAATGGATACTTGGTGGAAAGCCATATAGATGTCTGCATCACACTGTGGATGATCTTCTGTTCCAAGATATTTGCAGCTAGATGAGAGCCCATATCTTCAAATACAGGATAATTTCTTAGCTTCTTGAGTTTTTTTTTTTTTTTGGTAGACTTTGTTTTTGATATGCTTTCTTTTTTATACCGTTGTGGATGGAGATGCAATAATTTATATTTATACAGCACTGTGGCTACTGTAACTCCTGTCTGTCTGTCAAATTAATTTGCCTCAAAAAAACAAAGTTTTAATTTGTATTTGGTCGGAGGGAATTTTAGTAATCTTACTTTTGTCAACGGAATCAAGAAGCATATTATTATTATGAGACAGTGAATGACAAAACAAACAGAAAACTTTAAAGATCTTCTGATTTTGCTTGTCAAGACTCGCTCAACATGTTTGTTTGCACGTCTTAAAATAGAAATCGAGTGGAAAGGCAAGGATTCAAAATGGGTGTTTTATTTTGTGGGTAGGGTCATTCTCATTGTGTTTCATAATGTATATCATACCCGTTGAACCACCACATTTTGCAGTCATGGGTCTGGAATGCGACGAATCAGTTAGAATCATATTCCTATCCTATCTTGTTCATTATTGATATCACTCTTTAACTATGTAGACAGTGAAAGTATGAAATCAAGAGCAAATTAGTTTTTGTGAAATGTGAAAATAAAAATAATACTCCCTCCAATTCTGGAAAAATGATGGTATTTCTTTTCCAAAATCGGAGGGAGTAAAATTTTATACTAGTTTATTATCCAGTTGGAATTACAATGTGAAGTTTGAACACCAGAATTATCATGTGCATGGGTGAATACCAACACAATTAACAAGTACCTCAAAAATGTCATATTTCACATCCCTTTGTGTGGACTTCTGTGTTGATCTAACCGCTTAGAGGGTGCGTGCTCAATTGTGCACTCGGGCGCATAATGGAATTAGTATTTAAATATTTTTCAAAAATCTAGTAGGATTACATGGGGAAGTGGTTGAAGAACCCAAAAGGGATATAAATATTTTCTGATGTTTTAAATTCACAGTATGTGTACCATCTATGAATATGAATACCTTCATAGTAATTATTTGTGAAACCTTAGCTGGTTCTCATGGTCGACAACGGATATTTTTGGGAGGTGTAGGATTAATTACGCGCCAGATATTGAATTACTATGTTTTGTCACGTAAACCTTAAATTGTCATAAAGCCCAGCTTGTGATTTCAATTAATGACCACCCTTATTGTCTTAGAGACTTAAGCGGAGATGTGCATCATCTTCGGTACTAATTAAAGCATTTAATAAGTTTAGGTAGTTTCATTTTTTACTTAGAGCCTGCTAATGCTATCTCTATGCTCGGATGTTGATGGACGCTGAAAACTGAACACTGACAAGTTGTATTCACGTGTCGGCATGCATGCTTGGCACTCAAATGCTGTTTGGACTCGAAATAACTATGCCAGAGAAGCACTGCACAAGGTTCATAGTACCAGTATTTTTTTGGGTTTGATTTGAGGTCTTCTGCGGCTCTGCCCCATACTTTATAAATTACTTGGTACCGCTCCCGTTGGTTCATTCGTTCAACAACTACCGCTCGTTTTTATGGTGTCACTTCCTACCTAATGTATTTTCAGAAAATAATATTCTACACAAAGTAGATAGTATCTGATCAAGAACATAATACATATAGAGGAGGATCCATCGACATTCTTAGATAGACACTATTATACATGATTTGCGCCATCTTTTCCGTAAAACCCAAACGATAATGAATTTATATATATTATTTAGATTATACGTTCCTCTTACAAGACTCTACATTCATGCCAAAAATGTGCACAATTTGAGATACCAAACCTCACCATCTACTGATCTTAATTTCAACCGTTTACTTTTAACGGCTGAGATTCAAAGGGGTAGATGGTGTTGGAACAATTGCCGAAATCCGCCTGCAAAACAACCATAAACCAAACAAATAAAAAAAAAATGTTATGGCTGAGTCACGACCAGGTCGCTCTCTTTAAAACGTTTCGCGGCTCTGCCCAAAATTGTGCAAACAGTTCTTCCATGTCGCGTCGTCCCCAGGATAAAACAGCCGAGTAAAATCTCTCTCACAATCACTCTTGCACTTTGAGAGCATGTGATACTTGTACACTTCTATTCTTGCTCAGAATCAAATTTCTAGAAAAACAAGTGATGATCACACACTAGTTTTCTTTCTCTCAAAAAATTGTTATTTTTCTTTTTAAAAACTCCAAAAACAATTAAAGAAAAATTCTCTATTGTTTTCCTACCAAAATCTGATTTTTATACTCAACAATTTCAATAATTAATGACTCTTAATTATCACAAAATTAACACCATTAACTTCCCAAAATAAAACGGTCAAGGGATTAATAACAAAATAAATTTCTTTAATGAAAATAATTATGACTATTAAAAACAATTTTGATAAATGGAAATAAATTTGTTTTAAAGAATATATTTCCAACAATCCCCCACTTATATTTTTTAAAACATTGAGCAAGATCTATATAGTGATGTGCATAAGTAAAGGTATCTTTCGATTTTGAACCTTTACATAGTGTTAGACTCTCGAAAAATCTGACCATAGAGTGAACATAAGTCTTTGAACTCTAGGAGATAAAAGATAGTCTGACACACACACAACTATGCTAGTGTAAAGTCTAAAGCCAGCACATTACGCCATGTGCTTAAATCCCGGTTTAATGAATGATCTAGAGAATTGCCCATACTCTCATAGAAAGCGGCCACACTTTCACATCCATACAGGTGAGTTTATCAAGAGTACTCCTGTAGCTAAGTACCCCACTCTAAATAGAGATATAAACATCATTAAGAGTTTTTGAAACAAAAAACTCAACCTCAACTCGCTTCAGGATATCATGCTGTGGGATGAATTCTCTAAGAGCAACTGCAGTGGGCGACTAAACCCATTTATTTGGTCTCTGAACCAGGCGTAGCGGGACGTACCATCGATCAAATACCAGACTAGTACAGTAATTCGAGAGTATATTTGGTCTGGACCAAAGACCATACCCATTTATAGTCGAGCGGTGATATAATCTTCGTTTCTCAACGGTTTATATAGCGTACGCTTGACAACGGGCGGTTATATAGTGTTCGTCCCACGGAGGCGGGCATATAAATTACGCCCCAATGGCGCGGTGATTAAATGTACGCCCCATCGGCGGAGTTTGGTTAACGCCTGTCATCGAGGCGGGCATATAAAGTACGCCCAATGGCGCGGTGATATAGTTAACGCTTGGCTCTTAGTCTCCATCTTTTCACCTGCAGAGAGAGCGAACTCCTTTGAGCAAATCATCAAAGTGGCCAGTGAATTTCATGTTACAAAATATCTGGTGGTGGGAGCGCCGGTGGTTGTTATGATTCTCTTGCTACAACAAAGGTGTCACAACATCGGATCTGGGGTTCATTCCATGAGCTTGATTGATGGATTTTGGGGGTTTATTTGGTGCCGATTTTATTGAATTGAGGAATGGATTTTGGATTCTCAAGTGGGTATGTAACAAGGGTTAGAAGCGGCTGAATTGATGGTGCAATGTAAGTAATTCGGTGGTGAATGATAATCAATTTGGGTTAATGGCTCTTACGTGAGCTTTGGTTCTCGGGAAATAGAAATGGGAGCTGTTCTTGAGAGATTGACATCAACAAGGTTTGAAATTGATTGCATGGACTAAAATCAAGTCGATTTGATTATACACACATCAACATCAACGGATTTCAGGGGTCTTGTTGGCGTTGATGAAGGAAACAAAGAAGCTGCTGTCGAATTGGGTATTGGGTGATCTTGATGGCTGATTGAATTGAATGCAGTGCATGGGTCAACAACATTAATCAATTTGGGGGTCTTGTATGGTCCGAAATAGGGCGGTGAAGTGTTTTCATGGCAAATCGGTAAGGAAGTGGAGATGAGTGTATTACACGAGATGAGTTTTGTGTATTGGATGTATGGACAGTTCGAAATGTAAATGAATTGGGGTAAATGAATTGGGGTTCTCGCTGCGGCTCTCTCTGCAGGGTGAAAAACCACACTGTGAAACGCCAGACTCATGGGGCGTTGATTATACAAACGCCTGTCATCGGGCGTAGATTTTACTTACGTCCCATGGGGCGTTGATTATACCTCCGCCCCTTCTCCCGGCGTAAACTTTACGAACGCCCCGTACCGAGCGTAATCTTTACCACCGCCCCACACCGGGCGTAATCTTTATCAACGCTTGAACGGGGCGCAGTTTATGTCTCCGCTCCACAACCAAACGAAGATTATAACTCCGCTCGACTAAATATACTCGCCACCCACTGCGTCACACAACGGACTAAACTAAAATTTAGTCGTTTTTTTTACTCTTTGATCTTTAGGTTTAGTCGCACCACTGCAGTTGCTCTAAAGCATGATTCTGTCTTTACATATATTATCCGCGACTTAGCCCCATTTGAACCTACATTTTGGGATCTCCATTCATAGGTAGGGAATACCTTTTGAACCTACTTTTGGAATCTTAAGTTATAGGTTGGGTGTCCATCACGAACAACTATGTTCATATCATTTGTGATTCGTTATTCCCTTTGAACCTATTTCTAGGTGGGTATCCATCACAAATGACTCAATTCTCAATAGGCATCAACATCATCCCATAAGATTTATTTACACCTTCTTATCAATCCTTTCGTCAAAGGATCAACGATAACTCTTTTCAGACCATATATAATCCATTCTCATAGCATCAAAAATGCTTTCTATCACCTTATATGTCGACTCTACCGTTGTAATTAACAGTTCTCAACTCTTGCAATAGCCGCGGTACTATCGCATTGGATTAATATGTATGTTCTTCCTCTATCTAGTAGAGAACTGAATCACTTTATCCCTTAAATGATTCATTTGAGAGGATATCTCAATCATCATCGCAATAATATCCTTAAAGGATTGCGGTAAACATTTTTAGATAGTGTATTTCTAGGTTTAAGGTTCTTTTCAGACACCTCATAACCTTCTCAATGTTTTTACTAATTATCATTACATGGATTATTAGTAAATCTGCATATATGTAACCCACACTACAGAAGTAATATACATAATAGTCCATCACGTAGCAATAAGCAATGCCATGCTACCATACTCATTTTCTTTTTCTAGTTCACACACAATCACAAGCACTATAATACTAGAATGAAATGAGTGAAAACTAGTTTTTAAAGACTATATTTTTTTATTTTTTTATAATTCTTTTTCAATTTAGTGCAATAAATCCAAAACAAATGTTTCAATTCAACATTTACACTATCTTCATCCAAGTCTTTCATGTCAAATAATAAGCTAAGCATGTTCTCAGTTTCATTAACATCGTACGAGTTAGAATACAAATTCAACGAATCACTTATGCATATATAGCAAACAATCTTATGTGTTTGTCACGTCAGTCAATTTTGAAACCATTTAAATTTACCACGTAATCAAATTTCTCATTCAATTGTTTAAGAGCTTGTTTCAAAATATATGATGACTAATCAAATTTATATGCATTTCGTTCTTATGGGAACTACAATGTCTTTCATGCTTGGTTTACATATATTTATCATTTAACTCATTAAATATATATTTTTTCTACATATGATATATACAACAAATCACGCATCGTAGAAACAATATCTAAAATTAATTACCCCTTCTCTATTTGTCAAACTAAAACATTTTGTTCTTAAAACCTTTTTCCAAAGATTAAAATTACGAGGAGCTAAGCATCTCAAACAAGGTAGTAATTATGACTAAAGTTTGTTTTAGTCTTACTACTTACACATCAATTCTTAATGATCTTGTGATCTCCATTTCTAGCTAGCTCTTTAATCTAAGTTTAGCAATCAAACATACATAGGGTAGAGAACCCCCACTATTTCTCGACCAAAGGAAACTTCAAATCAACACCAAAATATAAAATTGAGAAGTTACTTATGCAAATTGCATTTCTAGCCACGTTCATTCAAAAATTTCTATAGACTTCGTTAGACGTGTCATATTTCGGTATTTGATACCAATTCAAAAACTAAAAAGTTTCCTCATTCATACAAAATTATAAATAATTTCTTTAAGCGCAAATAATTTCTTTAAATTCATATTTGACGTGTTATGTGTTCTTGCTCATTACTAATAAAGTAATTATCCAATTTCAAAATCCTTTTGGCACAATATAGAGGACTACCAAACAAACATTTTTCATGAAGACATCATTGCATTATTCACTACTCAAAAGATCAATTTTAGTCACCAAGTTAGACTTCGTGAAACACCAAAAAATCTTATAAAATTCTCAAATATTTTATTTCATCTGATGCTTTTGTAAACTAGTAAGATTGGGAGTTTACATGCTTTGAAGACTTGGGTAAAATTTGATACGTGTCACTTAAAAAATTCTAAGAAATTTTAAAGGAAAACACAACATGCTCAAACTCATCACTAACTCAAAAATTTCATTAAAGCAAGATAAAATCACATATTTCAAGCACTCCAAAGCTGCAGTCATATCATATAAATAATACAATATTTGGTTCAAACATTTCATTGATAACATTTATATTGTAGTAATGCAATGATCAAGTTCAACAAAACTTTTAATCTCAATCTTGTTAAAAACAAGATAGGTGGAAACTAGATTCTTTCTCATTTTGGTGGTATGAACATCTTTAACAAGATAGTTCTACCGTAAGCAAACTTTTCAGACCATACAAATACCAAAATCCTAGAGATGTGAGTATAACTCAACACCACTTTCTTTCAAACGATTCGGTTCAACTTTTGAACCATAACCTATCAAAACAAATATGGTGTAAAACACCAATATATATCACCTCTCACCGTATCCACAATTCACATTAACTTAGCTTGAAAAGCATTGTTAATAATATTTGATATTCTTGCAATGCCGTGTCGTAAGACTTGGTTTAATGCAAGCGTAGCAAATAACTTCATAATTAAAATTATGTTCATTTCTTGGTGAGAGTTGGTATTCATATTTGTTTTGACTAGGTTTCTTATTCTTTTGGTTTTGGTTTGGTGTCAAATTCTATCTCATAAGTTCCAAACTTGTATGAGTCACTCATATATTGTCATAAACAATAATTATCAATATCTAGTTTCCTTGCAACTCATTCTAAGATTGAATAATCAATTTATTTCAATCTAGAATGAAATTATTTGATCACTATAATAACTACAAATAGTTCATCAAACATACCTCATTTTCTTTGAAATCTCAACAGGTCATAAACCAACGTCCATTCTTTCCACACCAACAAAGAAATCAGCAAACCATTGCTCCATACGTCGATTAATATCTAGTATTTACTCGCAATTTTTGTTTTCATTGGGAAACAAAAACTTGCTCAAGTAAGTGAAATTATCACCTGTCACAATCATTTAAATGTGAGCATTTGTAACCCAAAATAAGTAAGGTATGCACTTAAGTAAGTACTTAAAAATAAAATAAAAATTAGAACTCCAAGTATCAAATAAAGTAAATTTTTATAGTTATAACGTCATAGAATATAACTTTCTACTAAGCATTTTATCAAACATTTGTCGCGCACTAGTTTGATATCCAATAATGATCTTATATTTTCATTCCAAAAACAAAAGTAAAGTAATAAAATCAAACATGATTTTTATTCTAAGTTCTTGCATCTCTAATCTCTAAACTCAAGCATCACATCTCATATTTTTAGACAAACACAACGATTTTGAAATCACCACATCTCTCAAACCACAAATCCAAATGGTTTTTTGAAGATAAGTTTATGATCTATAAGTTTCATGTTAAACAAATACACAAATATGGGGACAAACGAAATCAATTAGGGTTAAAATTCTGCCCTTCAGAAAATTTCAGCAACGTTATGCGGCTTTGTAAAATACCTTAAAAATACTTTTTGGTATCCAAAAATTATGAAATTTAATCAGGATGATCCTCATGATGTCTAACATACACGGTATAAATTTCAAGACCGAATATTTTCATTTAAGAGTTCCATAGAAAACTTTATAACATGTTACAACTATGGTCTATTAACATTAGACACTAAAATTTAATTTTAGTTATGAAGACACCTAAAATCCAAAGCATCAAGATAAATTGTTAATGAATAATTATACCGTGATGATTCAATAAAACAAAATAAACAATGATACTTATCGTGTTTCAGCAATCGTTTCTCGATTGATCTCTACAGCAGAAGAAACCGTCTTAAAATTGTTGGAACAATTGCCGAAATCCGCCTGCAAAACAACCATAAACCAAACAAATAAAAAAAAATGTTATGGCTGAGTCACGACCAGGTCGCTCTCTTTAAGACGTTTCGCGGCTCTGCCCAAAATTGTGCAAACAGTTCTTCCATGTCGCGTCGTCCCCAGGATAAAACAGCCGAGTAAAATCTCTCTCACAATCACTCTTGCACTTTGAGAGCATGTAATACTTGTACACTTCTATTCTTGCTCAGAATCAAATTTCTAGAAAAACAAGTGATGATCACACACTAGTTTTCTTTCTCTCAAAAAATTGTTATTTTTCTTTTTAAAAACTCCAAAAACAATTAAAGAAAAATTCTCTATTGTTTTCCTACCAAAATCTGATTTTTATACTCAACAATTTCAATAATTAATGACTCTTAATTATCACAAAATTAACACCATTAACTTCCCAAAATAAAACGGTCAAGGGATTAATAACAAAATAAATTTCTTTAATGAAAATAATTATGACTATTAAAAACAATTTTGATAAATGGAAATAAATTTGTTTTAAAGAATATATTTCCAACAGATGGTGGTGTTATACGTCTCGAATTGTGCTCATTTTTGGTAGGAATGTAGAGTCTTATAAGAGAAACGTAATATCTAAATATCAGATTTAAATTCATTGTCGTTTGGGTTTTGCAGAGAAAATAATGCAAATCATGTATGATAGTGTCCTTCTAAGAGTGTCCATAGATCCTCCCTCGGATAAATAGTTTTTTTTTATATTAAGAAGATTTTTTTTAATTTTTTTTTTGAGATAAAAGGTTAAAATCTTTATTAATAAAAATGAGAATACAAGAAAGAAAAACTAAGGCGCGCAACCATAGCCAGATAACACTGCCAAACTTAATTTCACTCAAGAATAATAGCCCAATTGAAAATACATTCACCAAATGACTGTCTCTTAACTTCGTCGATTATTTCTTCCTTATCGTTATGTATTTTCTTAATCATACTCTAGCATTCCTTTCCATCCATACTGCGCAGAGAATAGCAGCTGGAATCAGTGGCCAAATTTTCCTTCCTGTATCTTTTCCTTTAGTGTCAAGCCATTCCTCCAGATGTTCTCTCATGGTTGGTTTGAACTCCTACTAACGCCAAACTGTGAAATTGAAATACTCTCAAATTTGCTTTGTATAAGTACAATACAGAAACAAGTGATCTACATCTTCGTCTACCAAACTGCAAAGACTGCATCTTGTCTCTTGTATTTCACTACCTCTTCTCAGTATATTGCTGACAATATGTATTGCATTATGCAACAAAGACCAAACAAAAACTTTATGCTTTGGGGGAACATATCTTACCTTGACACACTTGTAAGGAAATTCTCTTCCATCTTGTGTATTTTGCTGAGATATCAACCATTGATATCCTCTTTGATTGTGAATTGTGTCATGGTGTCTTCTCAAGATTCAGTTCAGGTGTGTCCCCAAATGTACTCAGCAGTCCAGTGATTTCCTACATCTCCTCTACATTTGGATGTTTCTTTAAGGCTATCTTCTGCCTGACATTTTCTATCAAATCAGTCGGTTTGGCATTCCTATCTGCAAAAATCTTGAAGATTTTCTGGTAGCATATTGATAATGGTGTTTCAGCTATCCACCTATCATGCCAGTATTCAATTTACTGTCCATTAAAGATTTTTATCTTTGTTGTCTTGTCAGCTAACCATTTCTATTTTTGTATGCCCTTTCAAAAGCCTCTGCCTTGTGGAGGTTTGTAATCATTCAGCGTTAAAGTAACATCCCCTGACTTTGTTTTATGCTACACCAATGCATGTTTCTCTGCTGAGTATCTCAAGCTCCATTTGTCCAACAAGGTCTTGATATAACTGGTCCCAAGACACCCATCAAATTTTCTCTTCTCTATTGTTGATCCCCATGAAACGTCTCACATGATTTTCAACAATGTCTTCTCTACTGAATCTGGAATTTGTAGAAGAGACAAAAAATAAAGAAGTACGTTTGCTAATGCAGTGTTGATGAGCATAACTTTTCTAGCTTTGGAGAAAAAAAAATCTTTTCCAAATGGCAGGCTTATTTCTGAATTTTTCAATGATGCAATCCCACACACTAGTTTGTTTGGCACTGGCTCCCAATGGCAATCTCATGTACTTGAAGGGTACTTTCTCTACTTTGCAGTGTAGAATGCTAGCCAAGTCTTGTATTTTATGATCCTCCCCAATACTTATGATGGTGGTCTTCTCTAGATTGACCTTGAGACCAGTGATTGCTTCATCCACCTGCAATATCATTAACAAATTTTCCGCATGCTCTTCTTTTGCATCCAAGAAGATTAAACTATCGTCAGCAAATTGAAAATGTGAAATCTTAATGGATCCCACTTGAAACCCTGAGATCATGTTTAGTTGTTCCGCTTTCTAACATCTTTGTAAGAATTTCAGCAACTAGCAAGAAGATGAATGGAGACATTGAATCATCTTGTCGTAGACCCTTGAAATGTTTGAATTTGGAGGATAACATTCCATTTAGTAGCACTGGATTATGCAGATGATAATGACCACTGTATCCATTGCCTCCATTTATCCCCAAATCCAATGTCTTCAAGAATACAATGTCAGTTGACATTGTTGAATGCTTTTTCTAAACCAAGCTTACAAAGGATTCCTGAATTTTTGCTCTTAAGTCTAGCATCTATTAGTTCACTTGCAATAAGAACACCATCATGTATATGCTTTTCTTTCACGAATGCGCCCTGGTGGTCTGAAATCAGTTTAGGAAGAACTGTCTTGAACCTGGAAGTCAATGCTTTGGATAATATTTTGTATGTGTTGTAGACCAAACTTAATGGTCTAAAATATTGTGGCACAATTTTCCTTCTTGGGAATTAAGCAAATGAATGAGCAATTCAATCTCCAATTAAGCTTCTCATCCAAGTGAAATTCATTGGATGACTGCCATAAAATCATTATTAATAATTTGCCAAGCAAACCTGTAAAACTCAATGGAGTATCCATCAACTGGTGACTTATTGTTGCCGCAAGACTTGATAGTGCTCCATATCTCCTCCTCTGTGAATTGTCTTTCCATCTGTTTCTTCGATGTTGCACTACTAAGAAAATAATAGATTACTTAATCATCAAATGTAACATTGTACGCGTCCTCTAATATTGCACCAACATATATAAACAAATAATTAGAAAAAAAAAAAATTATATAAGTAAAAGGGTAACTTTTCTTATACGTTGTTTAGATACACCTTGAAAAGTTATTTTTCGACTTCTAAAAATTAAAAAGCAAGAATTTAGTTTGGCGATATAATTTCAAAATGACTTCTATAATTAAAAATTATAACTTTATGTGAATCAGAAGTCGCAAGTAAGGGTGCACAGGAACCGAGCCGAAAACCCGGACCGGCCCGGAACCGGTGGAACCGTACTCGTTTTTGTATCGAACCGAGGAAGGGGGTACAGGTACCGGTTCTGAAACTGAGAACCGGCCTCTGGGGGTACAGGTACACGGTCCTACCCAAGTCCCGTACCGTCCCGGACCGAATGTACCGAGTAGTAATACCCATTAGATTTAGGGGTAATAAACTAATAATAGTCATTAGATTTAAGGGTGGTATATATAGAACAATAAGGCTAGGGTTTTTTTTTTTTTTTTTTTTTTTGTTTCCCCGTCTTCTCTCTCTCTCTCTCTGAGAAGGAACAACTCCATTAGATTTACAGGGAAGATTTTTCTTCTCTTCTCCATTATACTTCAAGTCCACGAACACTAGATACGCTTACACCACCAGTTACACTTATACCACCTCTCGATCCAGAAGAAGAAGGAGAAAAATTTTCAAATTTGAGTCCATCAATGGTGCGCTTGTTAGCTTAATTTTGTAAATTAATCAAAACCCACTTCAATATTTTAGATTATTAATCATGGGTTGTTTGTGGTTTTTGATGATTTGCAGTATTAGAAGAGGAAAGATCAACAACCTCTTTTTTGAAGTTACTGAGAATCCAAAAGGGTAAACGGTAAACCCCTTATCATCTCTGTAACCTTCTCTCATTAGTTGATTCAAGCATATAGGTTATGATTGATGGAGGTAATGAAATCTTAAATATTTTTGCATGTTGTGATTTTGCTGAATTGATGCTTTTAGGGTTCAATTTATTGGTACTGACTGTTTCAAAACTCAATCTCTAAAATCTGTGCATGTGAGAATTTATACTTAAGATTGTTATGATTAAATCTTCTGTGCAATCAGGTCCTTGGTTAGTGAAATTGGTGAAGGTTTTTTAATGTGCTCTGAGTCTCTGACTTGATCAAGTGTATTGTTGCAGGTAATCTTGATTAGTTACTGAAGTTTAGAGCTACTGAAACTCTGTTATTGGACTAGAGACAGGACAGCTAGTTGCTCTTACTGAGGTTAGCATTTTACCATGTTAGTTATTAATTTGAAGATCTTACTTTGTTGTTGTGTTCTGTGTTCATGAACATGTGTGTAGTTTGGCACTTTGGCTTGTAATCTGCTTATGTATTTTATATGCAAAGTGAAAATAACATCCTGAATCTGCAAAGTGATAATGGATGTTGTTGTTGTTGTTGTTGTGGCTTGTGAATTGAAATCATGTTTGAATTGTGTATATATTATTTGTCAGTGATCAATCATGGATGCATCAAGTCCAGTTAGGGTTTAGAACATAATATGGCGTCATTTCACTAGGAGAAATGTTGCAGAAGCCACTAGCAATTATTGTAGAAGGACATTTAGGGCTCACAACTACAAAAATGGAACATCTGCATTGTGGAAGCACTTAAAGAGATGCACCCACATTCCTAATCCTAACAGATCTGACATAATGCTTAGAACTTAGGCTTAGTGGTTTATGTGTAATGTGTACTGCAGTGTAATATGTACTGCAGCTTTACTATTTAGTATTTACTTTGAACTTTGATGTCTTTAATCTTTATGAACAATTTGTAGTGGAAGCACTTTATATGTATGAATATATGAATTCACTTTTATCTTCAGTTCTTATTTTCTTTGTGGTTTTGGTGGTTTGAATATTTGATTAGTGTTTGTGTATATGAACTTCAATCTTCAATTACATTCTTTTATTTTCAGTTCATAAATCATAACTCATAACTCATAAGTGTATTATGTATTTATGTTTATGTATATTTATGATTTCTCAGTGATCAATCATGGATGCATCAAGTCAAGCTTATGCAACAACTACTCCTACACCTACTTCAGATGCTACAACTACACCTGCTACAGATACAGTTGTTGGATCCTCTATCCAACCAACAGATGGAGCAGCAGAGCCAGAGACAACAACAATAGATGTAGAAGCTACTTCTACTCAAATGGGTGGTAAGACAACATCTGAGATTTGGAAACATTTCAGTAGGAAAAATGTTCAAGAAGCTGAGTGTAACTACTGCAAGAAGACAATAAAGGCTCATACTGGAAGGAATGATACAAGAGGAATGTGGAAGCACTTTAACATATGCAAGCAGAATCCTAACAAGCCAAAGCCAAAAGGACAACAAACTCTGACATTAAAACCTGCAACACTGGGTGAGGAGGAAGGTCAGTTAGTCTCTACTATTTTCAGTCAAGAAAAATGTAAAAGGGCAGTTGTTGAGTTTATTATAATTGATGAGATGTCCTTTAGAGCAGTTGAGGGTGAAGGGTTTAGGAGATTGATGCATGTCTTAGAGCTTAGATTTATTGTACCAAGTAGAATGACTGTTTATAGATGTTTATTAGAAATGTATGTAGATGAAAAAGAGAAGTTGAAAAATTACTTCAAGTCAAGCAAGCAGAGGGTTAGTTTGACAAGAGACACATGGACTTCACCAAACAATTTCAACTACATCTGTGTAATAGTTCACTTTATTGATCAGCAATGGAAGTTAGAAAAGAGAATTATTATGTTTTGTGAGGTTAGTGGTCACAAAGGAATTGATATTGGTGAGATGTTGGAGAAGTGCTTGTCAGATTGGGGGCTTAAGGATGTTTTTTCTGTCACTTTGGATAATGCTAGTGCCAACAAGGTAGCAATGGATTATTTGACCACTAGTATTGTTTCAATGACAAGGGCAGAAGAGAGAGCTAAGTACTTGCATGTAAGTATATGTATATGATTTATTTATTTTTACTTTCTAGTATATGTATATGTAACTTTTTACTTTGTACAAAAATCTAATACTTGTATGAATCTACATCTTTTCAGGTAAGGTGTGCAGCTCTGTACTTGCACTTGTTGTAAAAGATGCTGTAAGTGTCTACAACAAATCAATTGCAAGAATCAGGTCAGTTGTCAAGTATATAAATGGTTCTCCAGCTAGGTTAGCTAAGCTTAGGCAGTGTGCAAATTTAGTTGGAATAGAGTCTAAGATAGCATTGATATTAGATGTTAAGACTAGATGGAACAACACATTCATGATGCTAGAGGCTGCAGAAGTGTATGAAAGAGATTTTATTAGGTTAGAAAGGTATGATAGGGAATATCAAAAGTTGTTTTATTTCCCAAAAGACAATGAGAAAGATTTACCTAATGCTGATAATTTTGATATTGATGTTAATGTTGCTGAAGAAGAAGAAGTTTTTAGTGAAGAAGAAGAAGAAGTTGATGTGAAAGGCAAGAAGAAGGCACAAAATAATAATAAGAAGAAGCCAATAGTGAAGAAACCTTCTCCATGTCAAGAGGACTGTATCTTTGCCAGAGGCCTTGTGAAATGTTTGAAGGTATTCTTTGATGCCACTGTTCCATTTTCAGCCTCAACTAAGGTAACAACACACACTTTCTTATGGCAATTAGTTCTCATATATGAACAACTAGTTGAGTTTAGAGATAATGTAGATAAAAATCCTTTTATTGCAACTATGGCTTCCAAAATATTTAAGAAGTTTAACAAATATTGGGGTGATTATGCAAAGATGAACTCTACAACTTTTTTTGCCATGTTTTTGGATCCTAGAGAGAAAGAAAAAGGACTAGAATTTGCTCTTGAGTGTTTGTATGGGAAGAAGTCTTCAAAGGTTGAACTTGTTATGAGAAGTGTGTTATTGGATTTTAAGATTCTATTTGAAGAATATAAGGATGTGTATTCAGTTCATGAGGAGGAGTGAAGTACTTCTATGCAGGGTCAAGCCAAATCATTGGTAAGTAAACCAGGGGCAGGGCCAAGTCGTATGAAAGAGTTGATGTCAAGGAGTGAGAGGCATAAGAGCAACACAAATGATGATGTGGGCAAAACAGAGTTGGATAGATATTTCATAGACAAGTTTGAAGAAGGTGAAGGAGAAGATGGTGATGATGAGGAGTTTGACTTATTGGGTTGGTGGAAGACCAACAGTAACAAGTATAAGATACTTGCACATATGGCTAAGGACATACTATCCATTCATGTGTCTTCTGTTGCCTCTGAATCTGCTTTTAGCACAGGAAAGTGAGTGTTAAGTCCCTGTAGAAGCTCTTTATCTACAAGGACAGTTGAGGCATTGCTTTGCACACAAAGCTGGCTAAGGAAGCCAATACAACTTGATCTTCTATCTAAATACATACCAAATGAAAATGCTGAAGTTGAAGAAGGTAACATATACATATTACTTGTTTTTGCAGTAATAGACTAATAGTTACTAACTTCCTAACTGTTTGTTATTACTTGTTTTTACAGCTTTACTTGGTCCTATCAACAATAATTCCACCACCAGTGCTGCTGCCATGGAAATGGAATAGATTTTCAAGACTTTTTATTTGCCACTAGTGCTACTTGTTACTTTTTTACCACCACTGTCTAGTGCTACTTGTTACTTTTGCAACAAGTAAGACTATTGTTTAATTGTGTGTGTGAGTGACTGTGTTTGTCAGTATTTTGCTACTTGTTACTTTTTCAGTTTTTCAAGACTTGGTATTTGGCACTTTTCTTTGCTAGCATTCTTGTTAGTTGTTAATTTGTTATGTATTGTTCTTTGAGATATTTCTTAATATATTGTTGCTCAGTAAAATAGGTTCTTAACAGAAAGAAAATTTGTCTGGAAAAATTAAGGACCGAGACTAGTACCGGAACCGTCCCTGGTACCGTACTGGTCCCGAATGGTACCGGAACCGGGGAACAAGGTACAGGTACCGGTCCAAAAAATAGGAACCGAGGCTAGGGAGGTACAGGTACTCGGTCTCGGCAAGAACCGAGCCGAACCGTACCGTGTGCACCCTTAGTCGGAAGCAAAAACAACTTGCTTCACAGAAAGTTAACTTTTTGCTTTTAGAAGTCAATTTTACCTTTTGTCAAAGGGATTTGAATGACAATCATAAGATGTTTAACACCTTAGTGTAGGTTGGTGATACCCATGCTAAAATCTCATCATATATCATCACTAGTGTTAATACAAGTGCATTACAAGATTTATAGCTACAAAAATAAAGGTGGTGGAAGACCGGATGACAAAGAAAAAATATGTCTAGCGAGGTTCATCTCAACAAGGTTTTGGTTCAGTTTCACATGGTAGATCTTCCACATGAGATCCGTTTTTGGGGTAATAATTCTAAATTCTCTAATTAGTTTCTAAATCAACACAAACCAACAATTTACTTCCCTAAATTTTATGGGATACCCCAGATCTTGGGTGAGGAAATGTAAAGTATTTTCAATTACATAATATGGATGACAAGCAAAAGGTGTATTGGGCATCACTTTATTTGGAAAATAAGGATGATATTTGGTTTTCAAGATTACCAAGAGAGTAAGGAGTTAATAATATGGGATGAGTTTTCCAAAGACATAAGCGCCAGACTTAGGAGTTGGGCCATGATAATGTTGTGAACGAGTTCAATAATTGAGTCAAGTGGGTACTGTGTTGGAGTATCATGAATTGTTTGAAGAGTTAAAGTATTTGGCGATAAAAATATAACAAACATTTGACTGAAGATTATTTCACTTCAAGTTTCATCAGTAAACTGAACGAGGATTTAAGAATAAATGTGCAGATATTCTCACCTACATGTTTGAGACATGTTATTTACTTAACCATGATACAAGAAGCGTTGCATAATAACACTACTAATAAGATTAAAGATACATTAAATCTACCACCCTTGCTTATACCTAACAAAAATAGGGCCATGGTGATCACCACTTAAGTCAAGTACATCATCTCCATGGCACAACATGTAACTAGTCTTAAGTTACCACATTAAGAAGTTACCCTATGCTGAGATGAGAGTAAGGAAAGAGAAAGACATGTGTTACAATTGTGATAAGGTTTTTAAAGTTGGTTTTAAATGTGTTAGACAATTATTATTCATATTGGTTCCTGACAAAGATGGGTTACTAACTTCTGAAGAAGAATCTCCCACCAGAAATAGTAGAAGAAGAATCAAAAATTTTGGTACATGTTCTCTCAGGTAACATCTCTCATCATAACATCACCAAAATTTAAGCATGAACAAAACATGAAGGTAATTACTATTTTTGGTGGATACTGGGAACACACATAGATTTTTAGATCCTGGAGTGGCTAGGTTGAGTAGTTGTTATATTGAGCTTATTGCCACATTCCAAGTAGCTATTGCAGATGGGAATAAGTTGATGAGCAATGTTACACAATTCCAGTGGGACATGGAAGGGCACAAGTTTAAGTTTGATTTGAGATTAATAGTTATTGGTGGTTGTGACATACTGTTAGGGGTTGATTAGGTGGGAGATATTATTCTTGTGCATTTTTGTTTTAAGAGATTAACTATTTCTTTTATGAAATTGAGCTAAAAGGAATATATGATTTTCCATAATATCTCTTATGACCGGTGACCTTGCCAAAATTATTTGAATTCACAAACGAAGTCACGAGTCATTTATTTTCTATCAGTTCCACCAACACAAATTTATTCATACCATAATCTACCAAGCCTATATCTTCAAGAAACCTATTACTGTTCCACCCTTCAGAAACCATGGCCACCATATTCCACTCCAAATCTGTCTACACCACCAAACCAAAGACCCTAAAAAATCCTTTATGTCCAAAATAAGTAGTGGAGAAGTTGTTGCATGAAATTTTAGCCTTTAGAGTTATAAGGTCTAGCCAGAGTCCATTCTCCTTGCTAATTCTATTAGTAAATAAGAAAGACGTAAGATGGATATTTTGTGTGAATTACATAATTACTAGATCAATTGTTCCAATGAATATACTAGATGAATTAAATGGTTCTCGGGTATTTTGGAAGATTGAATTAGGAGCAAGACATCACCAGCTTAGAGTCATTTCTCTTGACACGCATAAAACAAGCTTCAAATTCCATCAAAGACATTATGATTTCTTAGTTATGCCATATGGCCTCACTAATGCACCAACCCGTTTCCAAGCACTTAAGAATAATGTACACCAACCATTTTTTGAGAAGTTTATATTGTTTTTTTTTTTAATGACATATATTGGTTTATAGCTCTGATATGGAGACTCACTCTCATTCTTTAGCTACTACTTGTCCATCTTTAAGGAACATTCCTTGTATCTTAAACTTTGAAAATGTTGTTATAGTCAAAACTCAAATTGAATATGTCATATTATTATTTGAGAAGGTGTTGCTGTTAATGGATAGAATATTGCGTGCAAGAAGAACGGGCATACTCCCAAAACTTTAAGGTATTTGAGAGGATTTTTGGGCCTTACTGGCTATTACTGTAAATTTATCAAAAATGATGCTTAATCTGCAAGTTGTTGACAGAACTGTTATAGAAGAACAATTTCCATTAGAGTGAAACGGTGAAAAAGAGAGGGTACCAAGTACACCACCAATTTTTTCGTTCGACAACCTGTATGGACAAAACCTAATACAATCATAAATAAGTCAAAGCAGAGATCCTTGAAGAAGATTGTATATAAAGTTTTTCTCTTTATGTTCCATAATCAATATGTATAGACCAAAGGTCAGTGCTTCTGATTTTGTACAAGAGTTCTTAGACGATCACAAAAATCAATATCCAAGATCAATCTAGTCGTATTCGAAGGATCTGAATTTTAACAAGTATGAAACTTGTAATCTATCTTTCAATATATGTATTCAATGAGAACAAGTCTTGTTTTTATATAAAATAATAAGGACTTAAACTATCTAGATTGATTACGCACTACTTGTGTTATTCTTATTATAAATATAACCAATATGCAGAGTAATACGAAAAAGGAAAAACACAAGACACATCAAAAACTTTGTTAACGAGGAAAACTACACCTGCAAAAAAAAACCGGGACCTCGTCTATCTTGAAAACAATATTGTATTAAACCGCTACAAACATTACTATCAGACTTCGGAGATAGAATTAACCCTCCAGGCAATTAAGTTGCAATTGTATTCCTTACGTCTCCTGGACTCACGAGATTCCCTTAGCTGACGTCCTTTACAACCTAAGAGTTACTTCAACCTCAGGGAAGACTTTTGTTACCTATCTACCTCTAACAAATAAGCCTATTTGATTTTCTAATCTAGGTTTGGAAATTTGTTTGTTGTAGACAAAGTCCAGCAAACTTCATGAATCCGGAACCAACAGTTACACTCAGTTAGCTGAGAATCCTGGATTACTAACCACCTCTCAAGAAAAATCCAAACTAACTAAATAAGAGTTTAGATATCTATCTCGAGGAATCACAGAGTCTGAGACGAAGAAAATTTTGTGATTTCTATCTATCTTGTTCCTAATCTAAAGTTCTTGAACTTGAATTACTAGTAAAACAAGATTTGACTGAGCTTCACGAATTCCTAAGTGAAGTCTTCAAAGTCGTAACCTAGCATACATTTCTATGAAGAACCTAGGTTATACATGACGACTCTAGCTTTGCAACTAGGACACAAGAGTGCCAAGGATTAAGAAATCACGTTGCAGGGGTTTTTCTATTTATATATTTTCAAGGCTCTAGGTAACTTTGAATTCAAGCTAAGATAAATTGAGATCCAAGCAAACACTTTCCCAGTTTAAATGAAATTTTTATTAGGAATTAATATAAGCATGTTTAAAATCTGCCTTGAAAGTACACAGAAGAATATGCATTATGGTCCAGGATTCTGGAACCGTGCACAATGATAGTCCGTAGCGGCAAGTATGCCTTTGAACTTACAAGCACATAGCGAACACTCAATACTAAATAATGATCCATAAGACCAAAGTAATTTTATGGATAAAGAGTTGTAGCAAAAATGAACATAGTCATTATAGAGTAGTTCGTGAACTTCTGCTAATACTGAAACTGTATAGATTTGCAAATCATTAGCAGTTCGCGAAGTCAGGTTCAAGGGATTTACAAACTTGGTTTTTAAACCTACCCCCATTCCATAACTCAGATGTAAAGGGTTCGCAAACCGGCTTTGTGAACCTCCACAATATGCGGAATTCAGACTGACTTAGGTCATACAAAACTATATCTTGATTTAGACAGTATATACTATTGTTTGGGAAATTTCCAATGATCAACTTGAAATAAAAATAGTATATGAACAATATATTGTTCTAACTAAGATTGTTAAAGATATATGAACATCCATTGCTCGAATCATATTTGGAGAGTTTAACTAAGACAAGCTTGAACTCGAAATTTCTCTTTGCAATATTAAATCTAATAAAATCAAACTCGACATAGTCTCATAACATAGAATGATTAAATGTCGTGAGTAAATAGGATATGCTAGTATTCTCGTACCTATTTGTTGATGAAGTTCTCGCAAATGTCTTCGTTTTTTCTCAAGTCTTCAATCTCCAAGGGTTATTTACTAATGCCTAGTACTCAACTACTATACTCTAATCCTACTCCGAGACTTGACTTTAGTAAACTATAAATCAATATATAGTTTTGTACATCTAACATTGACAACAAGCTTGAGATATCAAAACTTTTGAGTTCGACCAAGAGATGCTCTAACAAAAATCTCAATCAATATTTGAACAACTGAGAGAGTTTGTTATTACAAACCCAGTCCTTATCTTAGCTGATTTACCCAAGCCATTTGAGTTGGCTACTGATGTTTTGTGATGCTGGTGTGTGTGTGTGGGTTAGTTTGGTGGGGGGAGGGTGTGTGTTGAACCAGGACAAGATACTCATTTCCTACTTCAATAAATAAATGAGGACAAGATCTCCGATAATGTCATATGAGAAGGAGATGTTGGTTGTATTCATGGAAGTTACCAAGTGAAGGTCTTATTTGGTGGATAATAAGTTTATCATATACACTGACGACAACCCTCCTCTCTCCAAAATCGTCTCAATAACCGTTTTTTCCATAAATTATCCAGAGCTAGTTTTTCAAAATCTTCTTCTTCTTCAAACCTAGATTTACTAGGATTGAATCTGATATATCAGATTTTCCAAGTAAATTTGGGTTTGTAGTTGTACAATTAATTTTTTTTGCTTTCAATAAAAATCACTTTGTGATTTATTTAGGTTTAAAATTTATTTTTATGTTACTGTTCTTCGTATGGCTATTTCATGCCTTGTAATAATTTCAATTCTAATCACCATTAGTACGTTTTATTATAGCCTATGGGCTCTTGTATTGAAATCCGATGAGACATTCAAGCATATCTTTGAAGACGATCAATTACGACGTGACGATGATCAAGATTTCTACAAAGAAGATCAATGTCTATCGGAATGTATCGTGATTACAAGGATTTGTGGAAACTATTTCTACGACGGATTTTATCTTACCATAAATGGTTGAAGAATAATCAAATTACCATTATTCATATTAGTCTTTTCCATTTTACTAGGTTTCATGTAGATCACAGAATACGCATCGTAGATTGGTTGTATTAGTGTGCAATATATAATCATGATACATGGGGGTATGTTTATCTACCACTTCGACTATGTAACAATCCAAAACTCAATTTTAATGAGGTAATTTAATAAATAAATTTATGGGTTTTCCAAAACCCCTCTTTCCGTAAAAAAAAAAAAAAATACATTGACCTCCAGAGCATCAAGTGTTTCTTGGATCAGAGGATTCATATAGTATTGCAATAATAAGGGATCTCTAAAATGTTAGGCTATAATTATGAGATGAGATATAGGAAGGGAGCTGAAAATAAGGTAGTAGATGCCCTCTCCAGTGTAGAAATGGCTGTTAAGTCTACTTGTCAGGCCTTAACTCAAGTGCAATCTACTTGGCTAGATGAGGTACAACCCAAGAGTTTGTCTCTTAGTTATTGGTTCAACCTAATTGAGGAGTACACTATACTTACCAACAAGGAATCCTGGGGTTAAAGAGCATAATTCATATGGGAGAAATTGGGGTCTTAAATAAAAGATAGTAATTGCAAGGAATGCTTCTGCCATTAGAAAACATTCGAGGTCTCAATCAAGTTACCAGAAGACTAAGTTGTACTTCTAATATAGTGGAATGAAGCAACAAATTCCGAAACATGTGCAAGAATGTGATACCTGCCAAGAACACAAAGGGATGAACACCTCACCAGCTGGATTACTACAACCATTGCCAATTCTAGATCAAGCTTGGGAGCACATCAATATGGATTTCATCACATATTTATAGAATATAGCCACTTCCTAGCACTCGGTCATCCATATACATTTCCATCAGAGGCTAAGGTTTTTGTAGATATAGTTTTTAAGTTACTAGGGATGCCTAAATCATTTGTGTCTGGCATGGATAATTTTGAGTAACTTTTGATAAGCTTTATTTGCAAAAGTGAGCAATTCATTTCACATGAACATTGGATAGCATCTGCCAAACAGAGAGGGTAAATGCATGTTTGAAAAAATACTTTAGGTGTATGACCAACTTTGAAAATGCGGGGGTACAACAACCACACCCAACAATTCGTTTGGAAATCTGAGAGGACTTACTCCAATATACTTTCTAGAGAAACAACTAGATAGTCAGACTCAATCTAGAGAAAAGTATATCAATGAGTTTTATATCTCTATCTCTCAATTCAATCTGCAATCAACAAATAGGAATTTGTGAGCCCGATTGAATATAAGAGAAGTATTTTGAACGGTACCAAAGACCAATGTTCAAGGATCAATCAATCTCAATCAACAACCAAAGGTTGGATTTACCATTTGATCGATACAACGCACAACCTGTGATATTTCAATTATATAACAAAATATAATGCGGAAAAGAAATACGACAGACACCATAATTTTGCTAACGAGGAAAACCGCAAATGCAGAAAAACCCCGGGACCTAGTCCAGCTTTGAACACCACACTATATTAAGCCGCTACAGACACTAGCGTACTACCAATGAACTTAGGATAGGACTATAGTTGAACCCTAATCAATCTCAACCTGATTCAAGGTACAGTTTCGTTCCTTACGTCTCTGATCCCAGCAGGATAATACGCACTTGATTCCCTTAGCTGATCTCACCCACAACCAAGAGTTTCTATGACCCAAAGTCGAAGACTTGATAAAAAAAAATCTGTCTCACACAGAAAAGTATATTGGTATAGATAAATCTGTCTCCCACAAAAATACCTAAGAGTTTTGTTCCGTCTTTTGATAAATCAAGGTGAACAGGAACCAATTGATAAACCGGTCTTATATTCCCGAAGAACATCCTAGTATTATCAATCACCTCACAATAATCTAAATCGTATGGAAGCGAAACTAGATATTGTGGAATCACAAACGATGAGACGAAGGTGTTTGTGATTACTTTTTATCTTGCCTATCGAAGATTAAATCTCGAGCAAATCTTAGAGAAGATAATACTCAAACGATAGAATCAGGTAAGATCAGAACACGCAACTACAAAAAAAATAGTTGGGTCTAGCTTCACAATCCCAATGAAGTCTTTCAAGTCGTTAACTACATGGTCTCGAGAGAAACCTAAGGTTAAAGGAGAATCGACTCTAGCTATGCAACTAGTAACACACAGAAGTGTGGGGATTAAGTTTCCTAGTTGATAGAGTTCTCCTTTATATAGTTTTCAAATCAGGGTTTGCAATCTAAGTTACCTTGGTAACAAAGCATTCAATATTCACCGTTAGATGAAAAACCTGATTTAATATCTTTCAACCGTTAGATCGAACTTAGCTTGTTTCACACAAATGAAATGTACCCTCATTTAGGCTTATATAACCATACCTAAACGTGTACACCATGTTGGTTCAATAATAGTTAACCGAAGTTAGCCATATGATCGCTCTCATATCAACCTTGTTCATCTTAACCATAACTAGTTCAAATGACTCAAATGAAACTAGTTAAAGAGTTGTTCAATTGCTATATTCTCATAGATGTATACAAGAACACAATTGAAGCAAAATTGGTTTGATTCACTCGAATCAATTCATGAACATTATATCCACGGTTTGCAAAGATTGCATTCCTTATTATATAAATGTTTATGTTCATGTACACAACCGATTTTAGAACTTTAACCTTCAAGTATGCAAAACGTGCACGCATACTTGAAATACCCGGACCAAGATTGGTTTTCGCCGGTACGCAAAACGGGTACGCGAACTTCCAATCCCAACAAATATCCTGACATGAACTCCGTACGCCAAGATGCAAACGGGTACGCATACTTAGGTTCCCGGATTTCTCAAGCCAATAGGTACGCGAACGGGTGCGCATACTATGGTTCCCGGACATGGATTAAATATGTGCAATAATACACAACATGACATATCCAATAATGGTTAAGTGTTCTAAACTCTTATTTCAATCATTGAAACTTTCTTAGAGGATGACAATAGCCGTTTTCACACACTATTAGCATCAAAGAAATTTTCAAGTTATTGAAATAATCATAACGAAACATTCCAAGTCTACATCAAATGATTGTATCACACAAACCATGGAAGATGTTACTCGGCAATTTTCACATGATCATATTTTGACTTGCGTCAAGAATATAAGATGAACTTGGTCGAAGCGAAAGCTTGCCAACACTTATTCCGAAAAATATGTAAGCGAGTTAAACTCAGCTCGAAATCTCAAATGTGTAAATAGAAAACTATATCGTAACACGACTTATGTCTCAATATAGGAGATAGAGTAGAAATAGACTTTCCAAGTGATAGATGAGTTTCAGTCTCCACATACCTTTTGTCGATGAAGTTCCACAAGCTCTTCTTTGTAGTTCTTCGTCTTCAAATGATGAACGCCGTGAAGTCTAAGGCTCAACTACATAATCAATGTCCTAGCCCGAGACATCTATCAGTAGACTAGAAATCAAGACTTATAGTTTTGATCACTAACATTGACAAACATGCTTGAGATAGAAATGCATGCGAGTTCGACCGAGCAGTGCTCTAACAATCTCCCCCTTTGTCAATTTTAGTGACTAAACTATCAATACATATGGATTACAAAATAAATAAAACTTTGTAGCTTCTCATCCAAATGCTTGATCTCCTTGGCATCTTCAACACGACTCGAAATATTCGTCACTTCCAAGTACTCCATGATTCTAAACGTGTTCAAATCAGCATCATAGTTGTTGAAGATCCGTAGCGATAACAATGAGAAAATAAATGCTCTCAATCATTGTTATACAGTGTCATAGTATTATTACACAGTATCAAAGTTCAATTGTATCACAACTTTGACAACAATACTATGGTGATATGTATCATTCCCACTTAGTCAATACTTCATCTCGACATGAAAACCACTCCCCCTTACATAATGATCCGTAAACCATATGTATTTGTAGTATGAAACTACACATTAATTCTCCCCATTTTTGTCAATATAAATTGGCAAAGGTACAAAAACTAGTGGGATCCTCATGAAATTTTCATAGAGATACTTCATGACCAAAAGTGAATAACATACCAACTTGTTTGGATGCCATCATATAGCCGAAAATAAATGCATTCATCAAGGAGTTTATAAAGATACAATATAACCCCTACAATATTCCACATTCGCACTCCCCACAAAGATTTGGCAATTAAGCACAAGTTCAATTAAGAACTCTCCCCCATAAAATGTCATTCCCGAAAGAACAACAAGAGCGACCTTACTTTTACAAGAAAAGAAGGATTTCTTTGGACATTAACAAATCACATGAAACATGAATTTGTATCCAAAAATCTCAATAGAATTAACTACAAGGAAAATGATCAATTCAATTGGTCATGCTCAACATAAGATAACTTATGGAGCAACACAGTACATACACAAAGATGTGGATCAGGGAAAGACCAATACTGCGGAATAATCAAAGATTCATTCTATTTTTCATCACTATTTGCACAATGACATATAACATATTTAATTTTTCTAAACAAAAGTCCATCCTTTCTTCCATAAAAAATGACATAAAAGGCTTAACTTTTGTTTGTCAAAAGTCCATTTTATCTTTTATCAATACTTTCATATCGACATATAATAGAGATAACTTTTGAACAAATATGGGACAGTCAAGGTTCACGGACGTAAACAACATATCCCATAACAATTTGCAATATATGAAATCATAAATATTAATACTGCAAAAATCATCTTCCAAAAAACTTAAGATTTAAATAAATAAATCTAAAAACATTGAAGATGAAAAACGTTGGACATAGCTATGTGTATTCACAATAATGGCTATTCCAAACCCTAGTTATCCTTCTTTAAAAAAAAAACAAGAATAAAAATTCTCATAAGAAGTTTTACTAGACATTGAATCAAAGTTCTTTGAGAACCTCATACCTTTCAATGAATCCATCATAGAAGGTATTACTAATTTCCTTGATTCTCTTGACCGTAGACACTCCATGTTCGTGAGTTATAACACAAACTTTACGATCAACAACCCGAGAAATTTGTCTAGCTTTGACACAGTCCACGATGAGCTTCTTCTGATTCCGTATCAGAATATTTTAATTAGCAAGGATTCTGGCCTTTGAATCGTCCAATAAACGAGTTAAATCCTTGACAGATTCACCAATCCAGGAGTTGTGCTCTTTCCTTGCAAGCATCTTCTTTAAAACCAGCTCTTGAATCGAATCACGTCCTTGAGTGTCTTCCTCCATATCAAGATGCACAATCTTTTGAGATTTTGCAGAGTTCTCCATATTTTTTTGTTAGGGATGGATCAATCCAATATAGAATATATATATATATATATATATATATGAAATTGAGTAAAGAGAAGAAACTTCTCATTAAGGAAACCCTATGAACTCGCAGGAGAGAGACACGGACGTTCGTGGACCAGTGAAGTGAAGGATGTACTAGGACCAAAAAAAAAAATCCAATAAGAGGAAACACAATGTTTGTTAACATAGCTCAATAATTACTTCAAATTAGAGCATGAGACATGATAACAGGATTGTAATACTCAGATTGATTAACAAGAAAACACCTAAACACAAAAAACCTACAACTAATCTTGAGACCCCATAATCATCATCCTTGGACCTCTCAAGATAGATTCAAGGATGAGATTACCTAGAGTCGGGTAAGGGAGTGAGATGTGATCTCGCTACGAATCATGGGAGAAGAGTTGTACAATTTTTTTGAGCGTTTGAAATGTGTATTTCCTTCTTTCCATCGATTATAACTTATTCCAGAAGAATTTGTCATAAACCCTTTCAAAAGTCCATCAGAAGTATTTTTCTGAGGACTAAGTGTAGGACCTCTAGAATTTGGTTCAAGAAGAGAGGAGTTGGAGGATTTCCATCTTCTTGATCTAGACTTACTAGACTTGTTCTTATAAGCACAAGGAAAGTGTTCATTAGTGGTACACGAGTTTATACCATAATGGGGAACATGCAACCTGTGATGATTTCTTGAAGAGAGATCATGTTTATAAGAGTTCTGGTTTTATGTAGGCAAGAAATTCACTGTATATGTCGTCAGACAATTTACTCCATTAACAAAATAAAAAAGCAAAATAACGAAGGTCTGAGATTTGTTTCTTTCTAGCAAAACAATGAAGAGCATAGTGATTTTTTTTCCCACAGAAGGAACAACATCGTGGATTAGAAACATGATCGCCTTGACTCACAACCTTTTCTGGCACATGCGAATTTTGAAAGTGATTCACAGTAGGTAATTCCTAGGAGGGAACTTTCTTTACGCTGGGCAAAGCCTTGTGAGTACCAGAAGAAGGTGCAGAGGATAACTTACTCATTAAAAGTGAGTTTTCCCTTTTCAAGGTGTTACACTGTTCTTGTGCACATCTAAGAGATGTAACAAGCTTTTCTTTCTCAACATGATGACTGCTTATTTCTAATGAATGAGCCTTGATTAAACGTTCTTCTCTAAATGAGTTCTCTCTTACAGTATCTTCAAGCATACTAATCTTTTCACGCTGTAGAGTAGTTTCTTGAACCAATTTTTTGATATTGTTAGAGAGAGATTCAATAAAGCAATAGAGTTCACGTTCTCTTTCAAGAGATCTCTCGAATTCATCAATGAGCTGATCATTCTTTTATTCAAGAGTCTTGATATTAGAATCTTGAAAGTCAATGATATCAGGAGATTTTTTTAACGATCTGGTGAGTTCCAATTCTTATCTTGACATGTTGTCACTTTTCTTGTTTTTTCCTCGGGATTCAAAAGAATATGCTAAGGAGTTATCCTTTGAGGGAAATCCAATACTTTTGGTACAATTAGAACTTTTGGAAGACATCTCTTTGTGCGTAATTTGTGAGATACTTCTTAGGTCCAGTGAAATCAGATTGCTACAAACACAGACTTATGATGTCTTTTACATGTTTGCCTGCTCTGATACCAATTGAAAATGCGGGGGTACAACAACCACACCCAAAAATTCGTTTGGCAATCTGAGAGGACTTACTCCAATATACTTTTTAGAGAATCAACTAGACAGTCAGACTCAATCTAGAGAAAAGTATATACACGAGTTTATATCTCTATCTCTTAATTCAATCTGCAATCAACAAATAGAAATTTGCGAGCCCGGTTGAATATATGAGAAGTAACTTGAACGGTACCAAAGACCAATGTTCAAGGATCAATCAATTTCAATCAACAACCAAAGGTTGGATTTCCTAATTGATCGATACAACGCACAACCTGTGATATTTCAATTATATAACAAAATATAATGCGGAAAATAAATAACACAGACACCCGAATTTTGTTAACGAGGAAAACCACAAATGCAGAAAAACCCTGGGACCTAGTCCAGCTTTGAACACCACACTGTATTAAGCCGCTACAGACACTAGCGTACTACCAATGAACTTCGGACTGGACTGTAGTTGAACCCTAATCAATCTCACACTGATTCAAGGTACAGTTGCGTTCCTTACGTCTCTGATCCCAGCAGGATACTACGCACTTGATTCCCTTAGCTGATCTCACCCACAACCAAGAGTTGCTACGACCCAAAGTCGAAGACTTGATAAACAAATCTGTCTCACACAGAAAAGTCTATTGGTATAGATAAATCTGTCTCCCACAGAAATACCTATGAGTTTTGTTCTGTCTTTTGATAAATCAAGGTGCACAGGAACCAATTGATAAACCGGTCTTATATTCCCGAAGAACAGCCTAGTATTATCAATCACCTCACAATAATCTAAATCGTATGGAAGCGAAACTAGATATTGTGGAATCACAAACGATGAGACGAAGGTGTTTGTGATTACTTTTTTCTCTTGCCTATCAGAAATTAAATCTCGAGCATAACTTAGAGAAGATAGTACTCAAACGATAGAATCAGGCAAGATCAGGACACGCAACTACAAAGAAAATAGTTGGGTCTGGATTCACAATGCCAATGAAGTCTTTCAAGTCGTTAACCTACAGGGTCTCGAGAGAAACCTAAGGTTAAAGGAGAATCGACTCTAGCTATGCAACTAGTAACACACAGAAGTGTGGGGACTAGGTTTCCCAGTTGCTACAGTTCTACTTTATATAGTTTTCAAATCATGGTTTGCAATCTAAGTTACCTTGGTAACAAAGCATTCAATATTCCTATTAGATGAAAAAACTTGATTCAACCAAGCTAATATCTTTCAACCATTAGATGGAACTTAGCTTGTTTCACACAAATGAAATGTACCCTCATTTAGGTTTATGTAGTCGTACCTAAACGTGTACACCATGTTGGTTCAATAATAGTTAACCTAAGTTAGCCATATGATCACTCTCATATCAACCTTGTTTATCTTAACCATAACTAGTTCAAATGACTCAAATGAAACTAGTTAAAGAGTTGTTCAATTGCTATATTCTCATAGAAGTATACAAGAACACAATTAAAGCAAAATCGGTTTGATTCACTCAAATTAATTCATGAACATTATAGCCACGGTTTGCAAAGATTGCATTCCTCATTATATAAATGTTTATGTTCATGTACACAACCGATTTTAGAACTTTAACCTTCAAGTATGCAAAACGTGTACGCATACTTGAAATACCCGGACCAAGATTGGTTTTCGCCGGTACGCAAACGGGTATGCGAACTTCCAATCCCAACAGAAATATTCGGACATGAACCTGTATTCCAGTACGTAAACGGGTACGCATACTTAGGTTCCCGGATTTCTCAAGCCAACAGGTACGCGAAAGGGTGTGCATACTATGGTTCCCGGACATGGATTACATATGTGCAAGAATACACAACATGACATATCCAATAATGGTTAAGTGTTCTAAACTCTTATTTCAATCATTGAAACTTTCTTAGAGGATGACAATAGCCGTTTTCACACACTATTAGCATCAAATCAATTTTCAATTTATTGAAATAATCATAACGAAACATTCCAAGTCTACATCAAATGATTGTATCACACAAACCATGTAAGATGTTACTCGGCAATTTTCACATGATCATCTTTTGACTTGCGTCAAGAATATAAAATGAACTTGGTCAAAGCAAAAGCTTGCCAACACATATTCCGAGAAATATGTAAGCGAGTTAAACTCAGCTCGAAATCTCAAATGTGTAAAATAGAAAACTATATCGTAACACGACTTATGTCTCAATATAGGAGATAGAGTAGAAATAGACTTTCCAAGTGATAGATGAGTTTCAGTCTCCACATACCTTTTGTCGATGAAGTTCCACATGCTCTCCTTAGTAGTTCTTCGTCTTCAAATGATGAACGCCGTGAAGTCTAAGGCTCAACTACACAATCTATGTCCTAGTCCGAGATATCTATAAGTAGACTAGAAATCAAGACTTATAGTTTTGATCACTAACATTGACAAACATGCTTGAGATAGCAACGCATGCGAGTTCGACCGAGCAGTGCTCTAACAAACTTTAAGCCTTCAGAATGGGTAAATTATTTGGTACAAAACTACTTATCATGCCAGTTTTAAGCACACTCCATTCGAAGCTCTAAATGGATATACACCACCACAATTTGGAATTATATCCTCTCAGCCGGGGTTCATGTTGCTGATAAAGACTACTTGCATCAAAGAAAATATTGATGAGTCATATTAAAGGGAGGATTGTAGATATATCAATACCGAATTAAGTAGCAAGCTGATAAAAAGAAGTCTGGGTGATCATTTGGAGTAAGAACTTGAGTCTACTTGAGACTACAACCATGTATGAAGTCATTAGTATAACTAAGAAGAAGTATGAAGTAAGCAACCAAAGTTTATGGACCTTACCAAGTGATACCGAAAGCGGAAATTGTGGCTTATTAGCTCCAACTGCCAGCAGGTTCAAAGATTCACTCTACTTTTCATGTCTTTCAACTTAAGCCCAATCTAGGTACAAAACTAATGCCACAGGCAGCGCTTCTTGCTATTGCTTCATAAGGTAACATGAAGATTGCACCACTCAAGATGTTATACACCAAGATGATCGAGAAAAAATAATCAAGAGGTCATGCAGGTATCCGTAAAATAGGAGGGTATGTCAGACAGGAATGTTTCTTGGGAAAACAAACAATTCATGCTTAACCAATTTTAAGATCTAATTCTTGAGTACAATGATTTTTTAGAAGCGGTGTGCATTTGTAATGTCCCTGTCAACGGCTAACCCGTGGTTGGAAGATGCGCAAGTTAGTTAGCATTAACTTGTTAATTTCGAACGGGTTATATTGTGTAAGTCGCATGTGGTGCTTTTGGAGTCTGCCCTTTTATTTTCTGTTGGTTGTAGTTGAGATTTCGTCGAAATTATTTACGAAAACCTTCTTTTATCTTCACCTCTCGATTCTTATGCAACACTTGAGTTGTCCTTGAAATCCTTCATAGTGAGATCACTATACCCTATGATTTATCATATCCACCGATACATACGGAAACAATTCATTACTGACTGATATAAAGTAGAAAATATATATAAACCTTAGGACTTGCATAAATTTACCACATATATATATATATATATATGAGTGAGACCTGATACGATGTCGGTAATTGACAAGATAAACCATAGTAGCGCCTTAGCTGGCTATGCCTTGGACAAATTAGATTGCCCTTAATATTTATTTATTTATTTATTTTGAAGCACAGGTTGCCCTAAGTTTTTTTTTTCCTTTTTTCTTGAAGCATAATAGATTGCCCTTACATCATATTCGGTTCAAAAAGTTGGGAATCAGCTCAATTCTCTGAACCAAACTGAGCTTTTAATCTCAGAATTCAATTCATATGTAATCTGATTACACCCAAAATCGTGTTTTGGATTGCACTAGTAAAGGAATGCAATTGAATCTAATTCCACAGACTTGAATATTAAATATGTTTAACTGGTGTATTTATCCTTCCATCAAATAATAAGGATTTAACAAGGTCTCAAAAAGGTTTCCGTGAAAGACGAAACACATTCGAGATTGGATTTCCTATCAAATACCATATCTTTTAAATTTTAGTTTTAGTTTTTCATAAGAATCTGGTCAAGTACAAGATTGTTCAATTGATATTGTATTTAAGTCATTTTTCAAAATCAGAATACCATGTAATTGAACTATCTCAACCAAATACAATATTTTTGATTAAGGAATCAATACCTATGGGCAATTCCTATGGCAATGTATAAACTAAACTTTTTGTTGAACCAGGTGGATGGCCAAACAGGTTTCTCCACTATGGGAACAGAAGTGGGCGGTTGACCATCATGCGTCGAGACTGGGAACATCCGCCCGCATGTGTAGGTTAAACACGACGTGTGAAGGTTAGACTCGGCGTTTGTCACAAAAACGCGGGCGTGTGAGACACAAACGCGGGCGTGAGAAATAAAAACGCAAACGGTCAAATATCCAACGTCCATATTCCCGACGACTATTATTTTCGAAACGTATAATTTCCTTCAACTGAATTCATTTTCACTCACACCACTACTATCTCTTCTTCTAAAATTATTCTTCTTATATAATTTTCAAAACCTATAATTCCTTCTTCTAAAACTCTTCTAAACCAAAATTTTCTTGATACAGTATGAGCAGCTTAATAAGAAAAGCGGTCAAGAATATATACCAGAAAAGAGATCGAAGAAATGAACCAATACCGCGGGCTGCCACAAATGTAGATTATTCTCAAAATCGGGAAGCAGAGTTTGCTTCGCCGAGTGTCGTTGTTGCTCCATCATTAGTCCAAGGTCATGTGTCGGGGCATCAAGAGCGGTCTGAGAATTTTTATAGAATGAAAGGTGGATTTTATGACTGAAAGTATATTTATGATGGTCTACCCCCCGCAACCCGAGAAAGGGTTGACAGATATCCCTGGCGTGCGCTTTATAATGTGAAGCCTAGACGACACAACAACATAATTACGACATTATTAGTAGAAAGGTGGTGGCCGACGACGCACACGTTCCATTTTATGGATTTTGAAATTGATAAGTTTGTTTAACTTAACATAAATTTTATTTTTTAAATAATCAAAAAAATTAATCATACAGTAAAAACCCCATATATTGATACTCCATATATTAATAAATTCTATATATTAATAAAAAATCATGGTCCCAACTTGGGCCAGTTACAAATAGTAATAAACTCCATATTTTAATATTAATAGATTTTTCTAGTCCCACCTTAATGAATTTACCTCCATATATTAATAAAATCAACATAATATAAAAATTATAGATCTTGTTACATCAAAATTTAAGATGAAGGAAAATATTTATCTATAGTTGGTTGAGAAAATGATGTAATTTTTTGGATTGTTATGGCATATTTTGATTTGCGTATGTGTAAGACCCCGTTTCTATGTGCACTATCTTATTGTAGCCAAAACATTTCCAACTTGTCGAGCATGTTTAAAGCTTCTTGGCATGAAACTTTTGGTATCTCCGTACTATCATCATCGGGATTATCTGCCTCCGCTTCTTGTCTAATTCCATCGATTATTTCTTCTTCGGTTGAAGCATATACGACTTGTTGCTCATTGGGATGATTAAGGAAGACGTCCATATCCATTCGATTAGTGTAGTGCAACTGTTCAATTTGATTACTCATAAGTATCTTTTAACCATTTCACAAGATCTTTTTGCGTCCAATTTGGATGTGATTTTTTATTTTCACACAATTCTATACGAATTTTACCACTCAATGAGTTCTTTTCCTAACATTGGATGACATTTTGATTTGGTTGAGAAGAAGAGAATATTAAAAATAATGAATTATCTTCTAATATATCTAGTACTATTTATAGTGTAGAGAAAACTTTAAAAATTCTTAATAGGATATATTATTCAATATATTAAAGGATATTCAATATATAATAAAAGATATATTATTCAATAGGATATATTATTCAATAGGACATATTTTCAATATATTATTCATCTTTTTTTCGTATACCTCCCTATATTAATAAACTCCATATATTAATAATTTTGTAAAGTCCCAAGGTTATTAATATATGGAGTTTTTACTGTAGTTAATATTATTCTTGTAATACAAATTACACCCCTTGATTTGTATTTCATTTGTGGGATCCCAAGTGGAGTGGGATATCCGACACCATACAACCAAAACAAATGACAATCAAATAATAAATGACAGACTCGTCTTCCCCCGTTTATAGAATCAAATATACGTGAAGATCATAAAGATTTGAAAGGAGGTGGGGTATTATGTTCAGCATTGAAGCTTTTCCTTAACCAAAACAAAAACTTAGAAAATGTAGATGACTATCCTGAACTCGAAAGGGTGTTTATCTTATCGGTGTTGGGTCAGATGTTCTTTTCAAACTCAACTTCTGTTTCTCGTATTGGTTGGCTTGAAGCGTTAGAATATCTTGACAAAGCACTAGATTATGACTGGGGCTCTGCAATGTTAGCAGAAATGTACTGTGGGCTGGATCAAGCATCCATGGGTATAGCTAACTGCACTGGTTTCTGAGGCACCATAGGAGGTAAATATCAAAATTATTATTTTTAAATTTAAATAATTTTTATGAACAAATGTAGATTAAGTCAAAATACTAAAATTATGGAGTAATTTGTAGTATTGGTGGTATACCTACTTCCGTGTTGGTAAACCAATCCTTAAAGACGATAACCATAGATTTCCAATCTTGGACATGTACCTCTCGACAAACAGGGCGAAAGACACTGGCATCGACGTCTCGGGTTCCAGTTTTGTTCAGAGGTTTCAACAGATGACTCGGAGCCAAAAAAATATTTTTCACACCCTTACCTTGATTTTCCTGAGTATGGTGGTGATGATGTAGAACATATTCTTGATTATACTCTCCGTAGATCTGTTTTTTACACTCCAGAACTGGATATAGGGGTTTGGTACCTAGGAGAAAGACTGGTATATATGCAATTGCAATTAACCCGCCACCACAGATGCAAACCTCTGCATCATATTTTGATCGGTTGAGAATAATCCAGTGGGAGAGGTATGAACTAAATACAAAGAGGAATATTGATGAAGCGAAGTATCTCACCTGGTACATGTCGATTGAGAAGCCTATAATTGGGAGATACAACATGCACATCTACGAGTTTGATTTCCCAGGGTTACCACGCCTGGCTCATGATGCAAATATCATTCCTAGCCTGCTGCCTCAAAAGATCCATGCTTTATGACTTACCCCGCCACGGGTGCAAGTTCTTCATCATCTTCGTCAAATATGCCCGAAATTCGTTGGGAGATGCCAAGTATTACTTCACATGGTGAGCCAACCACGATCCCCATTGTTTCCCAAGCTATGGAACGTGATTATCCTTACTACAATGTGGCTGCCAGTAATGAAGAGTTGAAGAGACAACTGAACGATATGTATTGGTTGAATCGACAAATGGAGGCTATACACTTGGGTGTGTGTCGGAAATGGCACGAGGACACAATATTTGGATTGAGTCCAACTGTAAATGATGATGGGCGTTCACAGTCTACTGATTCCACCAAGAGCAACAGATCATGGCACGATAGTGATAATATAGTGGTGGGAGAAACACAAGTACGACATAGTACTTCACCACAAGTACGACACAATACCTCACCAAAAGTACGACACAATACTTCACCACGAACTGTGCATGTATCTCAACCTCAGGTAATTCAGATAGATCCTAGGAGCATTTCATCATCATTCTCGCCCTACAACCCAAATGATGCTTGCTACTTTGTTACACCACCACCACAACAACAAACATCTTATATGCCTGGAGGACCGAGTGCTTTCCAACAACCAAGTGCTTTCCAATCGCCCAGTGCTTTCCAATCGCCTAGTGTTCATCAACCAGCTTTTTCCCCTTATGGAAATTTAGCAAATATGTTGACAAGTGGGGATATGACAGGCCTTGGAGAATGGATGACTCCAGGCCCCGAAGATAACGATGAGCAACGTTAGAAATATTGTAATTTTTTGTTCTGCTGCATTTGTAATTCTAGTTTTCATCAATTAAAAATTACGACAGTTTGTTTAATACATATGTTTAAAATTAAGCGTTTTACATTAGCTTCACTGAATTACATATGTTTAAAATTAAGCGTTTTACATTAGCTTCACTGATGAGAAGTACTAGGTGGAACAACAACTACAAAGAAGGGGTTGAAATTGTTCAACACCTTAAGGATTTCGAAGCGAAAAGCCACATTTTTCCATCTTCGCCATTCATCCAAAAATCTTGTTACCATCTCACCATCAGTTTCACCTCTCAGTCTATATCGACTGACTTGCACAGTTAAAGCTACAAACTCATTTATTTCTTTCTTAATTATACCAAAACGATTTTCTATTTAGCATATAGCACGATGACTCGGATTACGGGTGTCACTGCAGAACCCGTCGTGAATAATCGCCCATAAATTCACCCATGGATAGATTGCTGAAGCAAGTTGAGTACATAAAAAAACATAGTTTCTGCAAATAGATTCATTTTCTTCTTCAGTATATGGAGCTCGCCGAACTAACAAGGGTCGGGACATCTTCTTAAGAAAAAATTGTTGAATTGAAGAATTTTTTTAAGCTCGGAGAAGAAGAGTAAAGAAGACTAGATGCGTGAATTTGGAGTTGAAATGAGGAGTATTTATAGAACTCAAAATTCTAACCGTTAGATGACAAGGTTTTTCAGCCGTCCAGATTTAGCCGTTGGAGATTTTGTGTCAAACTCTGGAGGATTTAGTACAGGCGCTGGCGTGTGAAGGAAAAACTGGCGCTTTTGGAACACACGTCAGCGTTTTTGGCTCACACACCAGCGAGTGTGCCACAACCGCCCGGTGTTCTATCAAGCGCACGCATGTTCTTCCGTCTGACTCAACAAACCAACAATTTTGTTGGTTTGCCCATCCGTTTTTCATGTTTGTTGAGTCCATAGTGGGATCAAAATGAACAAACTTCATGTTTGTTGAGTCCATAGGAACTGCTCTTAGAATTCAATTCGTAGGCGTTGGAAACATTAGACCGAGCGCGATGTTAGTAAGTTTGATGTTACTGTGTCAGTCACATTGTATGACCCGCATGTATTTTCATCTTATTTTTGGGATAAAATGGCATGCCTAATAATAATAATAATAATAATAATGAGGGATGGGATCACGGGGAGGGTACCAGAATTCATATAGCACAAACTAATAGTGGTTTGTCTCATATATACTTTGGTATCTTTCCCAGTAATCGGATACCCTATTAGCAATGTTGTAAAATGGAAACACAAAAAGAAACTCCTTCTCGGCCCATAGATCACTACCATTCATTTAGCAATACAACCAGATGGCAAAGATCTATAGCAGGTGCATCAATTCATTTCCCCTGTCAAAATTTTAGCTGTACATAAGAAGTAACAATAAATCCACAACATAATTTTGTGCAGAAAGCAATGAAGTGGAAGTAGTGGGTGGAAGAAGGAGAAAAGGAAAAGACAGCAAAGAAAGAAATAGAGTTTGGGGAAAAAGAGTTGTCAGTTGTTGTACTAGTCCTGTTTTTTTTAGTTTCAAAATCTTTTATTTTGTGGTATATTTTTTTTTTTGGTTCGGGGTTTTCAGCGAACGCTTCAACCGCAATCTCCTCTCCACTCCTCCCTCTCTCGCAAAAAGGTTGGTACTGATTTTTCCTTCTCTTTCTCCACCCATTATCATCATTTCTTTCCTCCTCCTCCACCTCCTCCTCCTGTCTGAAAATTTCATTTTCTTTTTAAATTATTTTAGTTTCTCTAGGGTTTGAGATTCTGTAGATTTCTGTAGAAATCGGCAGTCTCTACCTGAATTTGATCGAAAATGGGGTTTTATTTAGGGTTTTTTTCTTCTGTTTATGATTCTTTAACAGATGTATAGCTGAAGAAGAAGATTGAGAAGACGAGAAAGAATTAAAAAAAGATCAAATCATCAAAATGAGTGCTTCTAGGTTTATAAAATGTGTTACGGTTGGTGATGGTGCTGTTGGAAAAACTTGTATGCTTATTTCTTACACCAGCAATACTTTCCCTACGGTAAGTTTAGTGTTGTTTCTTCTTCTGGGGGTTGGTTTTTTTTTGTTCTTGTTGGAATCAGGTTTTCAATTTTTGGAAATTGGTCATTTTCACTTTGATTTTTGGGAAAAATTTGGTTTCTATTTGAATTTTATTACGAGTTTCTTTCATTTTTATATTTCCCAAAATCTTATCAGGTTAGGTATTGGATTGATGACATATTAATGTAATTATTGGGAAATTAGTTGTTTTTTTATCCTTGTCTGTTAGGGTTTTGTTTTAAAATCTGTTATTTGTCAAATTAATTATGAAAATGACTTTTGTTTCCTCTGTTTGGTAATCAGGATTATGTGCCAACGGTTTTTGATAATTTCAGCGCAAATGTGGTTGTTGATGGAAGCACGGTTAATCTAGGATTATGGGATACTGCTGGTAAGTTGTAACTTTACGATCATTTTTCTTATCACATCTCATAGTAAAGAATACAATATTATCCGTGGATCTAAATTTTGTTGTTGTGTGGAACAGGGCAAGAAGATTACAATAGATTAAGACCTCTCAGTTATCGTGGAGCGGATGTTTTCCTGTTGGCTTTCTCTCTTATTAGTAAGGCGAGCTATGAAAATGTCGCTAAAAAGGTTAGCTTTTATTCTTTGGTTGAACAAGATACTTCTGTTTATGAAAATATACAGAGATTTTGATATTTGTAACTGCTGCGCTGATGATTTGGGAAATTTTACTTTGTGTTTACAGTGGATTCCGGAATTGAGGCATTATGCACCTGGTGTTCCTATAATTCTTGTCGGGACTAAGCTTGGTAAGAATTGCCGTCTTATCGGATTTGATTAACAACTTTATTTGTTTCATTAATTTCCACTCTTTATTTATACATGATTTGTAATATTAGCGGTATTAACATATCTCTCTTTGTTGGTGCTGTTAATTATGTGATTGTAATGACTCACATCTGTATCTAGTATATGCATGAACATAACCAAACACTAACTCCGAGTGCTGACAACACGGTAATTTCAAGTGAGTTGTCCCTATTTTGTGTAGAATTGGGGTTGTTTTACGTTTTGAATTAATTTGATTTGGAAGTGGATGTGTGTGATGAAAAATAAATTGTACGTTTTATGGACTTGCATATGTGATGTTTATACTATGTGATGTTTATACCTTTCGGTTGCCTTTTTTTTTTTTTTTTTTTTTTTTTTTTGTTTCTTTCCACTCTTTTTGTTTCTGGGATGTAATACACACTTATGACATAAATGAAATTATTGAATGCATATTTTTGTTGGTAGCTTGCCCTCAAACTTTCTCAATGATTAGAGATTGCAAACGGGGACATAGTCTGAATGTACTTTATTTACCCACATGCTTGTGCCAAGTCCAAAGGAAGGGAAGGAGGCAGTTTAGGTTAGCTAGTGCACGGTCTTTTGGTGCCTAGTTCCCATGTACATCCTTCTTTGCAGGGCTGCTCAGCTTGGCGAGGAAATTTATGGTCAGGGGGGGTTATGATTTGGCCAACTTATTCTGGACCTTCTTTTCTTATTTGTGACCCTGTGATCGATGACTCCATAATCTATCTATACCTTTGTGTTTTGATCGAATGGGTTAATGCAATCTCATTGGTAGTAACATCCCTTTGCTATGTTAGATTAGAGTTCTGATAGGTGCCTCCGTTTTCTTGTCTTCTTATTTCAACTTCTGTGGATTGCATCGTGTCTGCTAAGTAGTCTTTATGCAAGTATGATTTCTAGTTCACTAGTTAGTGGCTTGTGATTGTTCTGTGTAGCTGCTTCTTTCCAGCTTCTTTTTCTGTTTGATTTTTTCCGCAATACAGAAGTTTAGCATGTTTCGGCTGCTTTCATTTGTCTTTTGGTTTTAATGAATAATGATATTAAAAACTCGTTCAAGATTTTAGACAATCAAGTATGGTCTTGTTATGTATCTGATCCCGACATTTCTGATTCCAGATCTTCGAGATGACAAGCAGTTCTTTGTAGACCACCCTGGTGCAGTACCTATTACCACGGCTCAGGTAATCACTGTGATACCGTTTGTGTTTTACAGCTAAGATGATTCAGGTACCTTTGTATGCTTAGTTCTTAACTACTGCTTTTCATGTCATTCTCTGTTGATAACTGAAGGGAGAAGAACTGAAAAAGGTGATTGGAGCTCCAGCATACATCGAATGTAGCTCAAAAACGCAGCAGGTAGTTTCTTCTTTATATCATCAGTTTACATATTCCATTTCACTCTGGATGAAAATAGATGGGTAAGATGCGACTGACTCTAATGTTTTCTGCAGAATGTGAAGGCGGTCTTTGATGCGGCCATCAAAGTGGTGCTCCAACCTCCCAAGCAAAAGAAGAAGAAGAAGAAAGCTCAAAAAGGAAACTGTTCCATTCTGTAATTGGAGCATTATTGCGATAACCCTGGATTTTCATGTGTTTATTCTCTAAACAATTAAGCAAAGATTATGTTTTTGTATGCGCTTGAATATCAAAAGTTTGGTCAAATTTCCATCAGACTTGGTGTACCCTTGCATAACCAAACCTCAAAATGTCAAAATCCAAATTCAAGCTCTCTCGCACGTTTTGCTGTCTCCCCAAAACCTGGGAAAGAGACCCAAAATCAGGGAAGACAACCAACCACGATCTGTCCAACTAACCACGATCTATCCGGCTTCTACTAGGTGGCATAAGATCACAAAAATAAGTTGAAAGCCGGAGGCTGAAAATCTACTTTACACCGCAGTGGCGAAGCACAAAGCCGGTCATTGTGATCGTTCGCCTGTATGCTCAATCGCATACTTCGCCAGTTAATTAGCCATGGAATTGGCATTACTATGCTGAATGCAGTTGAACTCCATAATTGAGAGAGTTGAGCTAGTACTCTGCCCCATTTCAATAGTCCTTGAAATCCTCCAGGGGATTGTGAGTGAAGACTATTGAATGCTAACCGTAACTTGTTGTAATTTTTCTGAGAAGCCAACCGTAACGCAAGGAGAAATCAATTTTCCTCCGCACCAGAGGTGGTTTTGGTGGAGAAGAGGAGAGCCATCACCTTAGATAGTACCTCTGGAGTCTGTTGCAATTACAGCACAAGCAGAATTATTATTGGACTTGGGCTTTCTATGGGTGCAAAATTCATTTACTTGGGCTTGCAAAACTGGAAAATGAGTAAATTCTTGTAAGTCAATTCTAAGTACTCCCTCCGTCCTAAATTATTAGTCCGCTTTGACTAAGGAGAGGAGTGTACAAAAGTATCCCTATTAAATACTATGTTATTACTAAAATTGAAAGGAGTATATAGAACATGTAAGAAAAATACTTATTTGATAATTTTATTATTTATAGAAATGTTTAAATAGAAGATAAAAATAAAAATACTTATGGATTGATTTAGTAATTTTGTTTCCTATTGAGGAAGATATCATTTAATACGTTTAAATAGAAGATAAAAATAAAAATATTTATAGATTGATTTAGTAGATTTATTTCTTATTTGAGGAAGATATCATTTAAGATTTTTGATTGGTTATATTTAAAAACAATTTTATAATTATAAAAATTGAAGGATATATTTGAGAGTTTGACTCAAAAATATGACTATAAACAGAAGTTGGCCAGTATTTTAGGACAGACGAAAATAGAATACATGACATAAATTTTAGGACAGAGGGAGTAGTAAATTCACCCCCCTGACTGTGACCACATTGTAAGTTAGTAAGTCATACTGTAAGTCATCTTTACATTGTTTTGTTAATTTTATGGTGAATTCGTATTTAATCTACAATATCCTGTTCTTTATAACTCAATACTCAAATTGAAGGTTCACGTTGATAACTCAATATTCTTTTGTATCCAAAATGGACTCTCATCAAACAAGGTTATCAATGTGAAAAGGCTTAGAAGTCGTCGAGATCACATCCACACGGCACATGATACCTATCAATAAGATTGAAGTTCATATATATAATGGAAGGTGTTTGTTTCTGTTATTTATTATCGTTATGCTTCTAACTGGATTGACTACAGAATATAAAATGGTTTATAAAATGCTTAGAAACGTAACAATAATGATAGTGTAATAATACAACAACTGAAGTTACAGTTTAGGATAAAGAAGTGGTGCAGGTTAAGCCAAACTGTAGTGCGGATAACAGTTCATGTGTTTTCTGTTTTGCATTCCTGTGCAGAGTGCACGTGTGTGATGACGTGTGGATGTTATTTGTCTGTACGGACAACTATAAATATTGTCTAAGTTGTTTGATTAATATGTAATGAAACTATATGTTCTTATAATCAAATTATGATTTGATCACCATTAACAACATGTTATCAACGTGAACCTTCAAATTCATTGTAGATGCTCCAAGCAGTTCTGGGATTTCTCACTCAATCACCAGAGGAGGTATTCAACGGTGGTGGTGATTCATGCCCACATGTATGAATCCCACGTGTAAAATAAAGGGTATTTTTGGTAGGAATATTATTTTAGGGGGGGGAGTTGCTAATATTAACAATTTAAGGGGGAAAGTTTAATCACTAATTCGTTTAGGGGAAAACCCAAAAACACCTTAAATTTATCACCAAGCAGCGAATGACTCAATGTTGAAGGGTCTATTGAGCGATTCTAGATAAACTAGGATCAATTTCTGGTGGTTTTGGATGTAGGATTTTATATGTGGGATTTATGGGTCCAGGGGATTTGGTGGAATTACGTTTTCTTCGGTACGTTTGGTTACCCAAATCTCTAGAATCACGTTTCCCATGGTAATCAGTTTTCCAGCAAATCCTTCATATGGAGTCCGACCCCTCCCCCCTAAGATTTGTTGGGAAACTTATCAAGGGATTTATGGACCCACTTTTTTAACTTTAAATCTAATATATATACTCCCTCCATACCTATTATATAGGCGGAGTTTAAAATTTTTGTAGTACCATTAGATAGGCGGAGCTCCACTTCCAAAGTTGTTTTTTACACATATACCCCTATTAATGATGCATGGGTATCATACAATCTAGCTTTACATGTGAGATAGAGATATATAAAATAATATTTGTATTGGAACAAGTTAAGGATAAATTTGGAAAGTAGAAGGAAATTTATGAAAACTAAACATTTTCTTATTCTAAGAGAATACTACTTCTCCGCCTATACAATAGGTACGGAGGGAGTACAATTTTAAGATTCTGAGAAATGCAAAACAGTATATATATACTTTAAAAAAAGATACTTCAATGAATCATAGGAATTTTAAATGAGTTACCAAACACACGAGGGATTTACATGAATCCCAGAATTTGTAATCCCATGAGATTATAAAACCTTGAATCATGAATTCTGCAAACAAACTGGGGTTACATTCGGTTTGTGAATGTTTGCCGGAAAAATTAGTTCGCGAATTTGCCTAAAGAATTAGTTTGCGAATAATTCGGCAAAATTCTCGAATTACTAACTAGGCTTAGGATGTCACTAACCCTTTGCATTGGAGATACTTATAAACTATTTGATTTTTTTTGAAGCATATAATTAATTAAAAGGAAATTAGTTTACAATTTGTCGTGGGTATGTGGTACCCACGGAGTCATGAAGATGGGATTGCCTGGTCCCATATTTTGGTTGATAAACTCCCCGTTTGACTTCCATCTGCCGCATGATTGGCTAATCCGTCTGCAGCTTGATTTCCTTCCATGTAGTTGTGCTGAATAACAGCCTGTGGGATCTTTCGAATTCTTATTTTTATTTCCTCGATCATCCCTGATATGTGCCACGGTGGGGGGGAGTGATGAAACGCAGAAGATTCTCTGAAATGGTTTCAAAGAGAACTCTTGGCCATTGCCTTTATGTTGCTGTTTTTGATGCTAATAGAAGAGCCCAAGTTTCTGCAATTAATGCAGTCGTAATTCCTAGTGGCTAAGCTAGAGCCATTCAAGTTCGTGCATCAGAATCTCTACATATGAACCCTGCCCCCGCAAATCCTGGGTGACCTCTGGCTGCTCCATCCGTGTTAATATTAATCCAGTTGATGTTCGGAATGGACCATCCTACCGATATTATTGATATCTTTTTGTACCTCGTCGGGTGGTTAAATATCGGTGTGTCTCCTGGTATGATTGGTGGTGAAGAGTGTAGTACCCGTAGAATTCTTGTTGCAGTTTCTATTCCCATGCTAGGATTTCTTTTGAAGTTGTTTGCTTTTGTTGGTATATTAGGTTATTCCTAGTTAGCCATAGGGTCCAGAATAGGAAACAAAAAGAGGAAATTATAGATGTTGACGCAGGTTGTTGAAGGATTTTGGAAATGGTTGTCTGAGGCGTTAAGATGAAAGCGGGGTTGGGGTTGGAGTTAGGTGAAATTGATAGTTGAGTGAATAAGGAGTTCCATGAGGTAGTTGATGTTGGGCAGTGAATTAGAAGGTGACTTGCCAGTTCTGGATCAGTGTTGCATCTGGGGTATATGTCTGAGTTGGACAGGTGGATGTGGTGTAAGAAAGAGAAGGTTGGTAATCCTTGATTGATGGCTTTCCACAAGAAATTCGAATTTTTGGTGGACATGGTAAAGTCCATAGGAATTTGGTAGGTGGTAGAGGGGTGTGGGTTGGTTGACCACGGGTGAGACATTTGTATCCCTATGAGGTAGTGCAGTTTTCAGATTTTGAGTGTGGCCAAATAATTTTGTCCTGGTGGCTATTTTGGGGGAGGTGGATGTTCATAATTTTTGGATTATAGGATTGGGGAGGGCGCTTAATTTTTCATGATTCTAGAAGTGGGAAATTGGGTCAATGATATCTGTTACCATTCGGATTGGGTAACATTGTGACGGGTCTAGATTTGTTGAGTGCGGAATCCAATTGGCTTCTATCGGAGTTGATAATCCATCACCAATACGATAGAAAATCAAATGTTGCATGGTAGGGACAATTGCTGCCAATTGTCTCCATTAAGGACTGGAGGAGGATGGTATGGAATTAATGCCCTGTAGAATTGGTTGTTGATCGAGATATTTTGCACTGAAAAGACCTCCGCAGATGAAGTTAGGTTGTTCATGTAGATTACATATTCTCTTCATGAGAAGCGCCTAATTATGATCACTGCTCTTCCTTATTCCTAATCCTCCTTCAGATATTGGTTTTGTTACTTTATCCCAACCTATAGGGTGAAGTTTTTTAATTGCTGAGTCATGTCCCCATAAAAAATTCCTGGTGATACGATCTATTTGTTTATGAATATTGCTAGGTAGATTTTGTGTTTGCATAATGTGGTTTGAGGTGGGAATTAGGGAGGTTTTGATGAGAGTGAGTCTTCCGGATGGAGTTAGGCATTTTGTCATCCATCCTTTAGCTTTTCGGGCTAGTCTTTGTAGGAAGGGAGCGAAGGTTTGATTGAATGCCATGCCTTGTTTGAACTGGACTCCTAGTGATGCAGGACAAAATATGAAAAATAAATATTATTGGTATTTTTGTTTTTATTATTTAGTTAAATCTTAGGAATATCTAAAAGTATCTAGAATATCTATTTTTAGAGTTTTATTAGCTTGGATGTCTTAGTTATCTTAGATAACAAGTTTAGGGTTCTGGTAGGTTATTTTCATGTTCAGGGAGTTATCTATATAAAGAGCTCCATGGGCTACGGCTTAGGTAGTTTTTGATGATCAATTTTAATATGACTTTAATGTCTTTTATGAGTTTCTACCCTAGAACTCAGATTTATTGAAGTTCCGCTTGAATCTACCCGTATTCTACGATTTTCTCTACATTAATTAGTATCAAGACGAAAAGATCCTAGATTTGTTTCTGCATCATGGAGAGGAGTCAAATAGAGTTGGCTAAGATGAGGCGTCAGATTGAAGACTTGTGGCGAATTGTTAAAGCAATTCAACACAGAGAACTTATGGAAGCCCGTATGGAGATCCCGAAAGGCAACCATGTACCTGTTGAATTGTCGGAAGGAAGTTAAGAGGATTATCTTATTACTGACTATATACCTGTTGAATTACCAGAAGGTAGTAGTCAAGAGGATTATCTTGTTACTAATGTTATGAGATTTGAAGAAGTGTCAGAGGATAGTGATCATGAAACTGACGCTTCGGATCTACCAAGAGGAGATTATGAAGATGATGGACATGCGGCGTTCAACGAAACTTCCTTTCGTAGACACGATCTGGAGGCATCGTTATTTTCAGTCATTGAGAATAACGAACATCAAGTCTTCGTGGATTGGAGTTCACCGCCGGTCTACGATACATATCCAGATGATGAAGTTTTGTGTAAGTCAGGCTTTACTGATCCTTCTATCCAGTAATACAGAAAGATTGTAAGTATTCCTATGACATTATGGGATTCTATTCATGAAAATAAAGTTTTACACACACTAAACAGTTGTAGTTTAAGTTCAGATTGTTACAAAGAAACGTTTAGTGACGGTAAAATTTGTGGGCAAATTTTCTCTAACAAAGGGAAAAATACTATGATTGAAGAGTTAGAAAGAAAGAATTTTGTTAACGGATTTGTTTCTTGGCATCATAAGTCTGATAACGGATTTTTTGTTAGAGATCGGATTAGTGTTCCGACTAATGCAGGAGCATTGATGCCTAAGTTGATTCCTAGGGTTGGTATTGGTGATTTAAATTTCTTCCATTCTCAAATACTAGGTGATTCCGTAGTAAATAATTTTAGTTCAACATCAGATTGTTACAAGGAAGAATTTACACATCAGGAAACTTGTAGTCAGAAAGTTTTCTCTAACAGTTGGAGGGATACAGTTCCTGAATATTACCTTGCCATGGAGATCCGTTACTCAAGAGAGCGTGTGATGGATTGCCTTCAGTTGGTGTCACAAGGTGAGATTCCAAGTTTCACTATTACTAATGATGAGGGTTTTGTTTTTGATCGAGGAAGGTCGAAACAAAAGAAGAAGGCAACTGATATCTCATTAGCAAGTCTTTTCAACTTAGTGACTATTACTTTGGTGATTATGGTCATTATTTGGATAAAGAATCTGGTTGTAGCATTAAAGAACCTATTGGTGGGTGTTATTCAAAACTTAACAGATGCACAAGAACGATTAGTGAATTGCGAAACCAGCAACACTCTTGGTTTATCAGTTTTATGTGATATTGCCATCAAGAATAATGCGCAGTGCATAGTTAACCCACATGATATTCAAAAATGTGAGGAACTACAAGGATTTTTTTTTTGATCTTGGCAAATCAAGACAGACTCCATATGAAGATAATCTGGGTGGTCTTATTACGGAAGGCATGTTTTGGGTCAACCCACTAGAAGATGGAGTCAGGAAATTAGTGGTTGCTACTAGCATGGTTGACACCACTATTACCACTACTGATGTGACATTTGTTTTTGACCGCAGAATAGCAAAAGAGAGATTAGATGTGGAAACTCACTTTTGTTTATTTGCATTTCCAAGGTTACTTCGACAAAGAAAAGAAAAGGAAAAGTTCGAGGTTGGCTATTTTCTGCAAGATATACACAGGAGAACCACAAGGGAAAATTCGAGGTCGAATTTTCTCTAACAAGGGAAGAATGATGCAGGACAAAATATGGAAAATAAATATTATTGATATTTTTGTTTTTATTATTTAGTTAAATCTTAGGAATATCTAAAAGTATCTAGAATATCTATTTTTAGAGTTTTATTAGCTTATGGATGTCTTAGTTATCTTAGATAACAAGTTTAGGGTTCTGGTAGGTTATTTTCATGTTCAGGGAGTTATCTATATAAAGATCTCCATGGGCTACGGCTTAGGTAGTTTTTGATGATCAATTTTAATATGACTTTAATGTCTTTTATGAGTTTCTACCCTAGAACTCGGATTTATTGAAGTCCCGCTTGAATCTACCCGTATTCTACCTATTCTATGATTTTCTCTACATTACCTAGGTAGGTTGGAGGTTTTGAAGTAGTCGGCATATTAAAGAATTGTTGAAGTTCATTTACCTTGATCGGGTCTAGTTTTGGGTGATGGATGATTATTGATTTGGAATTATTAATTATTTGTCCTGCAGATATGCTATATATAGGAGTGAAGTAGGGTTTTAAGGTGTTGGTTACTTTGGTTGGAAGCTTTATATGTGATCAATAAATCATCTGCATACATTAAATGAATAATGGGTGGTGCTTTTTTTTTGATATGTTAAGTCCCGAACTAACTTTTGGTTTTGAAGGTTTCCTAGATTTGTAGATAGGATTTCAGCACAAATGATAAAAAAAATATAGGAAGATAGTGGGTCTCCTTGTCTGATACCTCTGGTTGGAGTGATGTAGCCATGGGGTGTACCATTTATGTTGATTGAGTATGTAACTGTTGTGACGCATAGCATAATGTAGTCAATAAAGGCTGATGGAAATTCAAGTTTTGTAATGGAGGTTTTGATGAATCCCCAATATAAACTATTATAGGCTTTCTGGATATCTAGTTTGAGATCTATATTTGGATCTTTGGTAAGGTTTTATATTTTGATATGATGGAAGAGTTCTCCTGCAATTGCTATGTTATCGTGTATTGATCTTAGTGGAACAAAAGCAATTTGGAAAGGACTTATTAAAAAGGGGAGAAGGGGTCTAATTCGGTTGACTAGAATTTTTAAAATGATTTTATATGTGACGTTACAGAGCGCTATGGGTCTAAACTGAAATGGTTTTGAAGGGTGGTCGATTTTAGGTATTAGTGTTATGTTTGTGTGATTCATGAGAGGATGCATGTTTAGGTTATTAAAAAAACTCTGTACCATTGCTATTAATTGTTGATGAGTTTTTTCCTAGAAAATTTTGAAAAACTTACTTGTATAGCCATATGGACCCGGAGCACTTTCGAAATTTATGGAGAAGAGGGCTTGTTTGATTTTCGTTGTAGTTACTTCCTTCGTAAGTAGATCCGATTGTCTGGGAGTTAATCTTGGTCCGATATTTGTAAACATGTCTTCAATTATCACTGTAGGAGGGGCCGCATATTGTTGAGAGTAGTGATCCAATATGAGCTGAACAACGTCTTCCTTCTTATTAATCTAGTTGTTTGGTGGATCTTGTAATTGTTGTATATTGTTACAAGCTCTGTGAATGGTAGCTTTAGTATGGAAAAAGGTTGTGTTGAGATCACCCGATTGTAACCATTGAATTCTAGATCTTTGTTGCCAGTATGTCGCATGACATTGTAACAGTTCTACATGATCTATTCTTAGCTGTTTTTCTTGATGTATCCAGAATTCCAGGTCGGTGCCCGATTGGGTTGCACATTGATGTTGTGCGTGCTTTATCTTGGTTATCGATTTCTTGATCATAGTTGGTAGGTGGCCAAAGGTTTCTTTGTTCCATTCTAAGAGAGTTTTTACGGTTGTTATGAGTTTAAGTTGGAGATCGAGGATAGGTTCACTATCATGTTGTTGCTCCCAAGCCGATTCAACTATTTGCCTAAGTTGGGTATGAGAGAGCCATAGGTGTTCAAATTTGTAGTTTTTGTTCCCTGCCAATCCATTGCTTTCTTTTGTAGTAGTATTGGGGCGTGGTCGGATGCTATTCTTGGAAGATGAGTAACTGCTGCATGTGGATACGCCGTCCTCCAAAGTTGGGTTGCTAAAGCTCTATCTAATCTTTCTAGAATGTTTTGGTTGTTTGTCCAGGTAATCTCCTTCCAAATCTAAAAAACTTATTTGATCCATCGAGTTGAGATTGAGCATATGTTACTTGCCTTCCTCCTTTTTTTTTCCGATTGATCAAGGACGTCAAAAAAGACAAGGTATGGATGCTCTATCTAATCTTTCTAATTTGTGCGTGTGCCATTCACATGAATAATACTAGATCCCATGTGTGTGACATTCACATGCGTGCGTTTGCTTTTCCTCCATGCCTTGGTGAATCGAATCTTCACTTTTCATTTTCTTTCTCTTTCTCTTTCTCTTTTCTGCTCCTGCCTCTATTCATTCCTCGAACAGAAACCCTAGTGAAACTATTACCCGAGAAACCATCAATAATATTCAATAACATTCAATCATAGATCCGTAAGTGTTCATCATCATCTTTTCTTATCTTTTTATCTTACACTAATCCCCGACTTGGTTTCAGTTCTTATCAAACCCACTTCTCTCCTCGATCTCCTTTTAAATTCACGGTAACTCTTCCATCCCTCTTTTAACTCCAAAATAAAATCGATTTTCGATCCATTTTGATTTGGGTTTTCACTTTTTTTTTCGTCGGTTGTCTCTCCTTCTCAGTCGCCTCTGTAGAATATTTATACAAATTTAGGGTTTTGTTTTCTTCTTCTTCTATCAATTAAAGATGTGGTTTGAAGTTTGGGTTTGATTTTCCGATCTGATTTGTACCGTGTTCTGTGTATTTTTTTCAATTTAGAAGTTAGGGTACAAATTGTATCAGGAAAACTTAGCGTTTGTAATTTAATTGGTTGACAGGTTTTAAGTACCATTCGTTTTTTTATTGTAGCAATTAGTATAAGAACTTTCAACATCTTCACTTGCATTTCTTGAAGATATTCACCCATGCATAAGTTATCCCTCACTTCTACTTGACTCAACATATGATCTAGCATTTATTTGTATTTGTCTTACCTGCGCATATATGAATTTTATGAATCTTTGTAGCTCATGAAACTTGTCATAAAGCTTGTTTCGAGGTTATATGTTGCCATTAGGGATGTATTAAAATCTTACTTATTTTGAGTGAGTGACAAAGGAAGTAACACAATTGGCTCTCTAACTGTCACGAAGCTCATTTTTGATTTAGTATGCTACTATATTGTTTTTCCTTGTAAAATTAGGTTCCTTGCTCTTAAGATAAGGAAATTCTAGAGAAGGTGATGATACAAAGCTCGATATTCTTGAGTAAATGTTTTAGTGAAGTTTATACAAGTGTGGATTATTATGTGGCTTGTATGAGCCGATATTTTCTTTATTTGCATCACAAAGTTGCTTTCCATTAAACAAAGGTTTTCGATTTATTTTTTCGTTGTTCTTGGCAATATTTTCGAGATTAAAGACATGCCAAAGTTATATTGACCATGAGGGCCTTCCCAACAATCTCTGTCAATAGCATCACAAACGATATATCCTGCCAAGTAAATTTCTTAATTTACCTTTTTTTGTGTTCGATGTGACAATGAACCCGCTTATGACCTTTTCTTGTAAGGATTACTATGTGCTATGTTGTGTAATAAGTAAGATGTCCGATGTCCAAACTTCACCATTCGTAAAGATGATGTTACGCAAATCCATACACAACAGACTTCCGAGCGTTTTTAACCTACACAACCCTCGAGAGGGAGGATCCAATCCTAAGAACTGCACCCAATCTTGTACTTTCTTACGAACAATTAGTTGTTTTTTTTTGGTTTTGTTTTTATAGGTACCATTTTTCAGTGAAGAAAACCTTACAAGTAAGCAAACGACTATTGGACCTCCGACATGAAGTCGCAAGAGCGGAGCATTTCTTTCACATGTGCTTCCTAACTAGTTCGATTTACTTCTACCGTCGCTAGTTTATAAAGGTTGATGGTTTTTGTTAAATTAATCATCGGTTAAAGTGTTTTTCTATCAAGTATTATCCATAATTTTAGCGTTGATAATACAACTTTCTATAAAGTTTTTATCATGATCTTGTGCTTCTTTGGGATGTATTAAAATCTTTTGAGCATTATAATGAAGTTTTACCTTTTTTAGAACCATGTTTCATTTCTCAATTCTATCACCCTTTTTTTTTCATTTCGCATGCTTGTGCTTCTTTGGGGTCTTTTGATTATAATGAAGTGAATCTAATTCTATCACCCTTTTTTTATTTCGCATTGTGATTTGTGATTTTTTTTGCAGGTAAGGTTCATGGATCTGTAATACAGGGACTGGCAAATATGAGGACTGGTGCAACAAGTATGAATGATGAGAAGATTGCTTTTTAGATTTCTGAATTGCCCAAGGTATCAGGCACAAGAGAATCGTTGTCATTCAGTCAAGGTGCAGACCATATTGTTGTTCCAAATGATGGAAAGTGATAACTTACCCTATTATCCCTCTAAAGTTTACAGAGAATTTGAGGCTACTTAGAATTGATATGTATAATACTCTGTGTCCTTTCTGTGTTAATCCTTACACATGAGATGGTTGAGTCTACTTAGAATTGCATCTCTATATATTTCGACTTATCTGCTCAAGTGTTCAATTTTATCAATGCAATATATCCAGGAGTCTATATAGATTTGGTGTAGTTTAATCTGATATTTTATTGTTTACTAGGCATTCAAGTTGATCGTGGCTGATCCTGATACCATTCTTGATTCCCTTACACGTGAAGTCAAAGAAGTTGGCCCTGATGGACAAGAGGTAAAGATGGTTTCTCTGCCTGTAATTTGCTTAAATTCCATATTGTTGGTTTTGAAACTGATGGGGACATCTCGATATGTTTATAACAGGATACTAATGTGATACCTAATTTTACATGGCTGCTTGTATTTCAGGCCATTTGGAAGGCTTTGGTGGGACTACTTCTAATTCTTTAACTAATCAGGTGAATCTACTTCTATTTTTACGCAAATTTTACTATTATTGGATGGAGTGTCTAAACATGGATAATTAGTATTATAACTAGCTAGCTGAATGATGTTTGAGTGCATTCCCTTATAGTATATAACCATTGTTTGTCATTTTTCGGTTTGCAGGTTAATTTAATGATGCTCTGTTATGAGATCAGAAAGGTTGGAGAATAAAGCGAAATATTAGTGGTACTCTCCCAAGTTCTATGTAGGTAGTTTCTATGAAATTTGTAAGTTTCTATGTAGGAAGTTTCAATGAACTTAGTAAATTTTGTAACTTAGAATTTGATACTTAAAAGAATTTTGGTACTCTCCCAAATTCTAAACTACTTGAATGAATGTAGAAAGAATAGAAGAAATTATTGTTATTGAATGGGTGATATTATATGATTAAACTGAATGAAAGGTTCATGCAGGTTAAAAAAATTGAATTCTAGATATTTCCTAGTGAGAAAAATTACTGCCGATCAGCCTTGAATTGACCAATTTTGACCAGGTCAAGGTTGACCAGCAGTAATTTTTTTGCCGTTACAAAAAAGTTCGTAACGGCTCTAAGCTGTTACAACAGCTCTGTTGCAAAATAAATTCGTAACGGCCCTGAGCTGTTACCACGTGGCAAATTCATAAGGCTCAAGCCTGTTACGAGGGCCGTTACAAAAAAAATTCGTAATGGCCACAAAGCCGTTACAAAAAAAATGTAACACCCACTTTTGCAACAGGCGAGGGCCGTTACAACCCGTATTAGTAACGGCCTGGTTCTATTTCTAATCCCAGAATTTGGTGTAGTGTAAGCAAATACTGCCTCGCCTTCCAATTTTTGGGACGGTGAAGAAATTATTCGGAGGGATTGTGATAATCTCCTTATGTGTTGATCATTAGCTAAGGTTTCAGAGAGAAACAATATGCTAGGTTTGTTAAGAGAAACTAATCCTTTTAGACATTGAATAGAAGATGGGAGGTTTATGCCTTCACAATTCCAGGCTAGAATAGTCATTATGATTCCTTAATTATAAGGGTGCTGAGTTTGGGTGTAGCTTGTGGTTATTAGAAAGAAAGATTGGTAGAATTGTTGTAGGGATTATTATCTGAGGAAGCAGTCAGACGATTAACCAGAACCTGGCATACTTAGAAGCAGTCAGTCTTTATGACTAAACTAAACACACTAAACACACAAAAGCTTAAGAGTTAGTATGCAGAGCAAAAGTTAAAGACGAGCAAAAAAAAAAAATCTAGCAAAGGCCGAGCAAAACAAGATTAAGGGTTAGTTCAAAGCCAGGCACAAGGTTAAAATGTTGGTATACAGAGAGCAAAACAAGCTAAAATAGTGCAACAAAACAAAAACAGGGAATACTAGATGAGAGTACGACAAGTTATATTAGATGCAGTATCACAAAATCACTCTGTAGGAACAGATAAACCTAGATACACACCAAAAAAGTAAGACTTACACAAATACTAGAACCAAGTACTCTGAAATAGTAGGACTTATACGGATATTAGAACCAAAAACACTGTGTAGCAGTAGAGAGAACTAGATGTACACACATATATTAGCTTAACTTATACAAATATTAGAAAGAAACCTTAACTAAATATGAAAACTTATCTAGGAAGTAGTTAACCTAGCACAATTAAATAGCAAAAAAAGGCTAATAAGATGCCTGTAAGAAGCAAAATATGAAAGGGATATTCACCGGCCCTTAGATGAGTCAAAACATTTCAAGCAAGAGAGTGGTCATCACAGACTAGTATGGCGAAGAAAACTAGTCTTGACTTGGGTATTTATATTGTTTGGTGTTGTTAGTTGTTGTTGCGATTGGAAATTGTTGTTGGAAGATGAGCATTCTTCATTAACTAAGTCTGCTGCATAATTGTAGGAAAATTATATTGCTTAATTCATTGCACGTATTCTTCAATATTCCAATCGATGTCAAGTCAATAGTAAGGGTCTTCAGGGAAACCATGATGAGCAGGAGTTGCCGGTTGAGGTGGAGGCTGTACTCTTAGATGGTCGAGTAAGAACAAATTCAAGCTAGTTCAGTCCATGGTTGTTGAAAGGTGCTTAAGGCTGAAAGAGATCAATTTCTGAACTGTAACTTCAGTTGATGTGTTATTACACTATCATTGTTATTACATTTCTAAGCATTTTATAAACCATTTTATATTCAGTAGTCAATCCAGTTAGAAGCATAACGATAATAAATAACATAAACAAATACCTTCCATTATATATACTAGTATAGCACGCATGCGCGATGCGCCTGCCGGTACATTCGTTTTGTAATTTTGTTGTCTTCGTGCAGTAATCAACGATGGATTATTAACCTTTCTTTTCCACTCCTATCCGGTTCACCAACATCATCTTGACCTTGAATTTGGCAAAAAATTCTGGGCTTCGCCGGGGTACGAAGCTGTCTTTGCCATTGGCTTTGCCACTCTTATCCAGTTCACCAACATCAGTTTCGATAGTCAATTGCTCAGTTGCTGCATCAGAAAATTAATCATCACAAAAATTATAATCAGGTGCACCTAAACAGTAAATTCGGTGCATAAGAAAGCATTATTGGGTTATTGGATTCACCAGGGATGATAAACATGTCATAATCTTTCCCAAAGACATACTTAGCAAATAATATTGATCACCGCATAAGCAAGCATTATAGGTTGTCAAATTATACATAAATTTGTTTCCATTATAGGTTTTCATATATGCATCAAATGGTGATCAAAACTGTTAGAGCACTGCTCGGTCGAACTCGCATGCGTTGCTATCTCAAGCATGTTTGTCAATGTTAGTGATCAAAACTATAAGTCTTGATTTCTAGTCTACTTATAGATGTCTCGGACTAGGACATAGATTGTGTAGTTGAGCCATAGACTTCACGGTGTTCATCATTTGAAGACGAAGAACTACTAAGGAGGGCTTGTGGAACTTCATCGAAAAAAGGTATGTGGATACTGAAACTCATCTATCATTTGGAAAGTCTATTTCTACTCTATCTCCTATATTGAGACATAAGTCGTGTTACGATATAGTTTTCTATTTTACACATTTGAGATTTCGAGCGGAGTTTAACTCGCTTACATATTTCTCGGAATATGTGTTGGCAAGCTTTCGCTTCGACCAAGTTCATCTTATATTCTTGATGCAAGTCAAAAGATGATCATGTGAAAATTGTCGAGTAACATCTTACATGGTTTGTGTGATACAATCATTTGGTGTAGACTTGGAATGTTTCGTTATGATTATTTCAATAACATGAAAATTGCTTTGATGCTAATAGTGTGTGAAAATGGCTATTGTCATCCTCTAAGAAAGTTTCAATGATTGAAATAAGAGTTTAGAACACTTAACCATTATTGGATATGTCATGTTGTGTATTCTTGCACATATGTAATCCACGTCCGGGAACCATAGTATGCGCACCCGTTCGCGTACCTGTTGGCTTGAGAAATCCGGGAACCTAAGTATGCGTACATGTTTGCGTACTGTATACAGGTTCATGTCCGAATATTTCTGCTGGGATTGGAAGTTCGCGTACCCGTTTGCGTACCGGAGAAAACCAATCTTGGTCCGGGTATTTCAAGTATGCGTACCCGTTTGCATACTTGAAGGTTAAAGTTCTAAAATCGGTTGTGTACATGAACATAAACATTTATATAATAAGGAATACAATCTTTGCAAACCGTGGCTATAATGTTCATGAATTGATTCGAGTGAATCAAACCGATTTTGCTTCAATTGTGTTCTTGTATACCTCTATGAGAATATAGCAATTGAACAACTCTTTAACTAGTTTCATTTGAGTCATTTGAACTAGTTATGGTTAAGATGAACAGGGTTGATATGAGAGTGATCATATGGCTAACTTCGGTTAACTATTGTTGAACCAACATGGTGTACACGTTTAGGTACGGTTACGTAAACCTAAATGAGGGTACATTTCATTTGTGTGAAACAATCTAAGTTCGATCTAACGGTTGAAAGATATTAGCTTGGTTGAATCAGGTTTTTCATCTAACGGTGAATATTGAATGCTTTGTTACCAAGGTAACTTAGATTGCAAACCCTGATTTGAAAACTATATAAAGGAGAACTCTAGCAACTGGGAAACCTAATTCCCACACTTTTGTGTGTTACTAGTTGCATAACTAGAGTCGATTCTCCTTTAACCTTAGGTTTCTCATGAGACCCCGTAGGTTAACGACTTGAAAGACTTCATTGGGATTGTGAAGCCAGACCCAACTATTTTCTTTGTAGTTGCGTGTTCTGATCTTGCCCGATTTTATCGTTTGAGTACTATCTTCTCTAAGATTTGCTCGAGATTTAATCTCCGATAGGAAAGATAAAAAGTAATCACAAACACCTTCGTCTCATCATTTGTGATTCCACAATATCTAGTTTCGCTTCCATACAATTTAGATTATTATGAGGTGATTGATAATACTAGGCTGTTCTTCGGGAATATAAGACCGGTTTATCAATTGGTTCATATTCACCTTGATTTATCAAAAGACGGAACAAAACTCATAGGTATTTCTGTGGGAGACAGATTTATCTATACCAATAGACTATGTGTGAGACATATTTGTTTATCAAGTCTTCGACTTTGGTTCGTAGCAACTCTTGGTTATGGGTGAGATCATCTAAGGGAATCAAGTGTGTAGTATCCTGCTGGGATCAGAGACGTAAGGAACGCAACTGTACCTTGAATCAGTGTGAGATTGATTAGGGTTCAACTACAGTCCAGTCTGAAGTTCATTGGTAGTAGGCTAGTGTCTGTAGCGGCTTAATACAGTGTGGTGTTCAAAGCTGTACTAGGTCCCGGGGTTTTTCTGCATTTGCGGTTTTCCTCGTTAACAAAATTCTGGTGTATGTGTTATTTCTTTTCTGCATTATATTTTGTTATATAATTAGGAAATCCAACCTTTGGTTGTTGATTGAAATTGATTGATCCTTGAACATTGGTCTTTGGTACTGTTCAAGTTACTTCTCATATATTCAATCGGGCTCGCAAATTTCTATTTGCTGATTGCAGATTAAATTAAGAGATAGAGATATAAACTCTTGTATATACTTTTCTTTAGATTGAGTCTGACTGTCTAGTTGATTCTCTAGAAAGTATATTGGAGTAAGTCCTCTCAGATTGCCAAACGAATTGTTGGGTGTGGTTATTGTACCCCAGCATTTTCAAAAACATTTATCATTCTTGCTCAAGTATTTCATGTATAGTCTGACCAAATTACATCTCAAATCTAGATTATAAACTGAAGCCCTCATATCAGGGATTGAATTTAATATGCTTACGATCTCAAGTATTTCAACTGAATTGTATATCAGTTCCTTTTGCTCAAGGATAGTGACAAACCCATAAAATCAACAAAAAGAATATTATATTGTGATAACCTTAAATCTGCATAGCTAGAGCAATGGAATTAAATATCAAACAACAGATACAAACCAAAAAGAAGCAAAACAATGAATGATTACATAAAAGTGATTCCTTACCTACAAATATCCAAACCCCAAAGGAATAAGCTTTCACAATCTCTCCATAAAGAAACCAAACCGAATTGAGATAAGAATATATATAACTCCAGCTCTTGGCTTTTCATATAAGCCATGAACCAGTTTTAAATGAAGTATGTTTATCGATAGCTCTATTTTATGTCACACATTAAGGAAATTGTTGAACCTTCAATTACAAATGGACAAATAAAGTCTATGACCTTTGTCTAAAGATGGTGTGGAATGGTAAAGAGAGAATATGACATAGAATGAATGCAAAAATGGTACAGTCAACTTAAACTATCTAAATTCAGAAGTCATAGAAGAAGCACATGAGTTTTTTTGCTAGGAATGAATTCTTTTACTCAAACTAAAATGACCTCTTCTTTAAGCTTTTGAATATTTGAAAAGGGCTTTAACTCTTCTTTTTTCTACCCCATCTTTGTGGAATTTTTTGGTTACTAATGGTCTCTTAGCCATTCTTCGTGGTGCTTGTTTTCAGCAGATTCCTTTGCTGACATTTTTACTAAGGGCCTAATCATAAAAAGGGAATGATGTATATATGTGACGCTAAGAAAGGTCTGACAGATGGATACATAAACAACGGCATAAAAAAATATCATTGAACGCCAAATAATATAATATACACCCTAGTCAGTCGTAAAAAGACCATTTTGTTTTACATTTAGTCAACTCAGCCAAATTAAGATTTTAACTGACTCAACTGGATTTAGCTCAATTCTTGAATGATTTGTCCAAGGCATTTCAATCATAAAATCTAATCAAGGTCATTTGAACTTTTATGTGTTAGAACTTAGAAATCATAGATAAACAAAATTATAGAGTTTCAAGCTTTAAAGTTTAATCTACTAACTACTCAGTTTGTTCCATACAAATAACCATCGCAGAAAGAGCCATAAAAACTTTATTTGAATAATCAAAAAAGTGTTGAATTTTTTTCATTTGTTATGCTTACATTTTTTTCATGTTCTGTATAGACCTTGTGAAGGTAGCTAACTAAGATTGTTCTTCGATTTTGCTTTCAAAGGAAGCTCAATAATTTATTTTATTTTGAAGCATAAGGAAGCTCAATGTATGTATGTTCTGTTATGGACCTGAAACTAAAAGCCAACATCACGAAAACGAAGTACATGTCTGGATGGCGATCTTACCATAGTTTCAGAACGGCGACTATACTGTAAGATCGAAAGACTAACACATGCATTTGTTGTCATTGTTAACAAACTTAGGATTCAAATAGTAAACAAGGGTATATTCTTACCTAATCTGTTTTGCTACTGCTACTGTTATTTTAGGCATTTATGCAAACATCCAATTCAAAAATTTGATCAATGTCACTACTGTTGTTCATATTGTAACCCAGAAACCCAATTCAAACATTTGTTCCATTCAAACATCAAGACTACAAAATGAAGCTGGGAAAGTAACAAGTGAAAGAAAATGATGAATTGGCCCTAAACTAACCCTAGAATTTGAATTACACAATCAAAAGAAATCTTGAGCTAAAAATTGGTCCTAAACTAACCATAGAATTTGAAATTAAACAATCAAAAGAATCTTTCAGCAACAAATTGACCCTAAATTAACCTTAGAATTTGAAATTAAACAATCAAAAGAAATTTTTAGCCACAAATTGGCCCTAGATCATGTCTGACACTTACTTGGGAAGTTTCTTCGAAGTTTCGTCGTATTTTCTTGTTCATCTGCTACCACCTTTGTCATGGATGATTGGCGAGGGGGAAAAAAACCCAAATATTCGTTAAGTTAATATTCAGAACGAAAAAGAGGGATGTTTTCATATATTTTTTTCTCTCAATTTCATTGTTAATCGAGGAGAACGAAGGAGATGCTTTCATGGATGAACTCCCCAGTTTCTGAATGAAGATGAAAACTTTTTCTTTTCTTTTGATACGAAAGAGAAAAAAGATGAAGGGAAGGCAAAAACAAAAGCTAAATGGGTACGGCGGGATTCGAACTTGGAATCGTTACATCAACGTTTTACAAACTTCTCCTCTCTACATTTTCTTTTTTACGTAACAATATGAAGAAAAATTAGAATTCCAGAGGGGCATTTTTGTCACACACAAAAGCTTCACCAAAATCAGGCTTCACCAAAAACACCTCTTTTGTTTATATTAGTATATATATATATATATATATATATATATATAAGATAAGATAAGATGAACTTCAATCTTATTTATGGGTATCATGTGTCGTGTGGATGTGATCTCGACGGCTTCTAAGCCTTTTCATTTCAACGGCTTGATTACCTTGTCTTATGAGAGTCCATTTTGGATACAAAAGAATATTGAGTTATCAACGTGAACCTTCAATTTGAGTATTGAGTTATAAAGAACATGATATTGTAGATTAAATACGAATTCATCAGAAAATTAACAAAACAATGTAAAGATGACTTACAATATGACCAAGCACTATGGTGCCCCTTTTCCCTTCCCTATCCCTCATATGTAGGGAAAAATCCAAAAACCCAACCACTATGGTCTTCCATATCCATACATGTGTAGGGATATCCCTCCATTTCCCCACAAGGAGGATCACATCTGATCTGGGTAGTAGGGAAGGGAAATCACGCGGCTACTCAGTTGCCGTATAAATTTACGCTTTACGACTACTGAGTAACCGTATGGAAGTTGATATATACGGCTACTGAGTTTCCGTAACATTTTACACGGCTACTGAGTAGCCGTTTCCGTAAATATATTTGTTTGACCTTTTTTCGTTTACACCTCTCTCACACCCGATCCTAACCATCCATCACTAATAACGGCTCTATTTTCTCCACCGTCGGATCCCAACGGTCATTTTTTCAAAATCCTCTATAAATACCACTCTAATTCTCTACTCAAATCACCCCAAATCAATTGATTTCTTATTTTTCTTCTTCTTACATCAATCGATTTCTTATTTCTCTTCTTCTTACCATACTTATTTGATTTTATTATTTATCTTCTACTACTCAAGTTTTTATATTTTAGTTTGATTCAAAATGGTTAATAATTTTGTTCAACGGGAAGAGATTGATCTTACTGCTGCCTTTATTTATGTGAGTATGGACGAAATTGTGGGTTTGGGACAAAAAACCGCTATGTTTTGGATACGTATTCACCAAATTTTTGTCGAACGCAACGGAAATCCTAATGGAAGAGACTGGGGAGCCTTAAAAACCAAGATGAAAGCAATAAAAAAAAGATGTCATAGAATTCGTGTCCATTCTTAACGCTATATATCGGCAAACCAAAAGCGGTGCGAGCCACGAAGATTTGGTAAGTTATATTAATTTGTTAAGTTTTTCCATATAGTTGGTGATAATAGTAATAAACTAAATTTGTCTTACATAATTTTTCAGACAAAAGAAGGTCGGGAGCAATTTCAGTCACAAACAGGACAACCATTCAAGTATGATGCATGTTATGAAATGTTTAGAGAAAAGGTCCCTGGATTTAATTATGAACTCATTGTGAGACAAAACAGTGAGTTGTTTAATAATCATCGTAACTTTGTATCATTCGAAGATGGTACTGAAGTTCTTCCTAATGGAGAGACTCGTTGGAATTACAAGTATAATGCACGTCCTATAGGAACAAAAAAAGCCAAATGCAAGCTAGACAGAAGAAGGTTCGTGAGCAAGGTATATTTAGAGAAGGTGATGAGGGAACATCTTCGGTTAAGATGGAATAAGATAGGATCGATCTATCAACAAAGTGCTAGTATTTTGGAGTATCTTAAGGAAACACGATCAAGGAAGGAAGAAATGAGAGTGGAACAAGAATCCTAATACCAAACAATTTGGGAGTATACTCAACAACCGAGTTATGAAATGGAAGAACACCTCAATTTGCAAAAGCTTCAACAACGTACTAATCAAATGCATCAACAACAAATGCATTTAGATCAAGGCAATGCAATAATGTCTATGGACCTCAGTCGGTTAGCTCCCAACGAAATAAAATATTATCGACACAAGCAAAAGGAGGTTTTGAAGAAGATTCAGAAGATGATGATGTAATCCATCTCTAATTGTTTTTTCTTTTATTGAGTTTAGTTTTTTAATTTCTAGTCTAGGTTTAAATTAAAAGTGTTGTCCTAAATTTCTAGTAAGTATTGTTGTTAACTTAATTTTAAAAGTGTTGTCTAAATTAATTTAGTTGTTGTTTGAATTAATGAAAGGTTTGAATGTGTTGTCTAAATTAATTTTAAAACTTCATTATCACCTCTATTGTGTTCTGGTTTAATGTAATACTTGTAGTTTTATGATTAATAATTTTTATAAATTAAACTAATGTTCATTAATAACTTAAAAAAGAAATTACAACATATCATTCGATTATAAGTGTGTATCGCTCTGCCCTCGTTTCTTAACATGGTGGATGATATGTCTGAACACATTACATGTTATTATTTTTCCTGGTGTGAGATTCAACGATCAATGCCGCTTCGAAATGATAAAACGGCTCTCATCTCCAAGCTTTATATGCATCTTGTGCAACGAACCTGTCCCCTATGTACCTATCGAGAAACTCATTGTACTTGATGCATAATTTCCTAACATGATTTGTCCTTGAACAAATGTGGGATGGTTCATAATTATAACTGGTTTCTTTCCCGCCTGTTTAACGAAAGGACTCCAACCAACGTTAATCCAAAATATAGTATGATCTTTAGGATCTTCGGGAAGATCCTTGAGAATGTAAAAGTTTCTAATCCATTCTGTCTCTTCTTCAACATCCTTTAACCTTGCCCTCAGTTGGAATTCTTCTTGACCTCGTTTTTGTGCCTTGAGTTTTTCTTCGTATTCTGTGGCAGCCGATGATGAATCTTTGGTTTCTTTTGTGGATTTTCATTTGCTTAACACTTCATCCATCACATTAGTGTATTTTGTAGATGATGAAGACGTAGTTGCGTTCGTAGTATCTTGTTCTCTTCTTTTGTATATCTCTTTTTCCATTGCAGCAATTGATTGAGTGGTTCGCTTGCATCTTCTAAGAATCTCTTCGATTGAATTGGTAGTTGATGATTGATTTGCCATTGAATAGATGTTTAGCTTTGATTTTCACCTCAAATATTGATGCTGCAAAGAAGAATGGGTTATCTTCCTTATATAGGATTCGTTCCCAAAGGCCATATTTCTTAGAACTCGTGCCAAATGGCTCTATCTCTTAGAACTTGTGCCCAACGGCTCTATTTCTTAGAACTCATGCCCAACGGCTATATTTCTTAGAACCCGTGCCCAACTGCAATATATTTTTTTCTATAAATATAGAATATTTTTTTTAACCAACAACAAGCTCAAATCATTCTCAAATATAAACCTCAATCATGTATTCTAACAGTTCGAGTAGAAATGGAAAACAAATAGTATGTGTGGAAGCAAAAGAGGTTTGTCCATGTTGTTTCATGGATAATCATAGTCAGCTTCAATGCCCATGGCTATCATACCCGTGCACCCGATCCATACCCGCCCCATAAAACTTAAACTTGAAATCGAGAGAACTATCTCTCAATCATTCATTCACCTGAATTTAAAGCAGCGACTGCTGCTGAGAGAGATCGAGGGAGAGATCGGGAGGTAGCTGATGAGATTAGGGTTCGTTTGAGCACGATGTCACTCTGCCGGGGAGATAAAGCTCATAGAGATGTAGAAGGTGAAATCGATACACAGAGAAGAGAATCTGTGACGAGATTGTCACTGCTGAATACAAAGAAGAAATCGAGAGAAATCAGATGGGTTAATGGCGATCGAGCCTGATTATACCAGAAATAGAAGGTTAGGGTTCATTGGAAGATGGGTTGGTGGTGGATTGACGAAAGGTAGAGATTGAGTTTGAGATGGTAAAGAAGATGGGTTTGTATCTCACAATGTATTTAAGAACAAGAGATGCGTATCGAGAGGGATGATGTGGAATCAAAGAGCTAAAATTGATTTAAGGGTTTGAAGACCCCGATGCTATTGATTTGGAGATGAATAAGGAATCTGAGAGAACTGAACTGGGTAATGATACAGGAGATGGGTCTCTGTGGTTGAGCTTCTGAGTAGCAGCTGTTGGTGCAATTTAAACTCAGAGATGAGATATTGATGCTGATGAGAAGGTCCAGATCGAGAATGAGTTGTTGCCGTTGAGTAAGTGAAAAATGGCTTTAGATGAATGTGTTAGGAATGTCACAGGGATGAGCCTTAGATGTGGCAATGAATGGAAGAACTGGAGGAATAATGATGGAGATACAGATGCAATGGCATTGTGGTGCAATCAATTACAGCAAAATTTGGAAGTCCTGGCAGCGAATCAATTTGCGAGAATGAGTGGTTTGTCTCAACATTACAATTTGAGCTAAAGAGCTAGCAGAAATTGGAGGCATTGTTGGAATGACACTGCGGCACATTTGGATTAATCAATTGAGCAATGTCTGTAAATGAGATTTGGGGTTTGAGGTTGGGTGATATGAGTACTCGAGATAATGAAATGCGAGTCACAGTGGAGATGAAATCGAGCCAAGCAAGGAATTATTGGGAGGTGGCAATGGTTAATGCTGGAAGCACAGAGCTATGAATTGATAGAATGGTCGGGGAAGGAGTGGACTTCACTCAAAAAGGGAAGTCGGCCGATACAAGCCAATAAATCAGTGGTAATTGAGCATTTGGAGTTGAGGTTGGAATTGGCAGGAGGCAGCTCGAGGTGGTAATTGGAATAAGAAATGCATGTATAGATGAATGCCAGGATGTTTTATGGGTGTATAGCCATTATGGTCGATGAAGAATAGTGCAGGGCCATCTTGGTCGAGCAAAGCGGTGATGCACCATCCTCGGTTACAACACAAGATACCGCAAGTGGCTCCGGTCCGACCGGAGCTGGATCACCGCTCGGTTCTGACTCGGGTGCTGACTCAGCCGAATTGGATCGTTGAC
>JAJJWW010004740.1:0-46913 GCA_023531295.1 Papaver armeniacum | reverse complement strand
CACTTTCTGATGATTGAATTGACTAAACACCATTCACACTGTTTGATTCAATTATGGAGCGTTGGCTGCAGCTTGATGTACCATGTACGGATGTGGAAAGCAGATTTGTTTTTTAATAGTGTTCATAAATACTATCCTACGATGAGCTGTAAGGCCAATGTCCAATACGGAGGTAAAGGTACTAGAAACTGTTACGTACTCTCTAGGATTGGGTATTTAGGTTCATAGTTCATACTCAGCTTGTTGTTAGGCTTCCTTCTAATAGTTGTAAACTCCTTGTTGGTGTTGATGATTAATAAACTTATTATTATTATTATTAAGAAAAAAAAAAAAAAAAAATTAGGTCATCACTCGAAATTGCTTCAGTACACCGGATTTTTGCACCGAATCTATAAATCCATTTCCATATACAGCTAATTTGTGGAAGTGACACACCCACTGACATTTCTCCCGAATAAAATCTCGATAGGGATCGTGTGGTCCTGGGAATGCTTCTCAACATTGAGATTATAAATGGTGTTACGGTGGGTCCCACTGTCTCTCAGTCGGGAATATTTATTGGGAGAAATCATCGGTAAATGTAGCAGTTTCCCTAATATGAGTTGCAGGAAGCGTCTAAAGTGGTCACATGTTCGCGACACACTTGCATTCGATATTAAGACATGCATGTCTCCGTGTGCAGAGACATCGGTGATATTACATGTATATATCATACACTATTTTAATATAAATGTGTATTTATAATGTTTAATATTTTTGTATATGTATTATTTTATAATTGTATCGGTTTATTCTTGCACAAATTAGTTATAAATCAACAATTTATTAGCATCGTTGAGAAATTACATTCATTATACATTTTAATGAGAAATATCACCAGTTTCGTAAAGTGTTTGCATTTTTTGAGAACTTTTTTGTGTTCGCATCCACATCGCGTTGTGCCCGTGTTACCGTGTCCCCAGTCGCTCATTGATTAGACGTGCCTTCGTGTGGTGTATGGATTTGTATTTTGTATTATTTCCAAAAGCCAAGGCTAGGAGTCTACCTCAACAGTTGGCAAGAGCCAAATAAGGGGACTAAACCTAAACATAGATTAGTTATTTTGGCCCATTTTTCCAAGGGATGCGCAAGATTGTTACCCATTTCTAGGTTGAGAAGAAAAATTACAAGTCACAAGGCTGGAGCTGAAAAAGGAAATATCTTTAAGAAGAGCATTCGTACGTTGATTTCCTTAAAGAAAAAAAGATTTAAAAATTGGTCAACCAACTCCATAACACCACTCTCTACAATGAGACAAGTGAGTTACAAGTACAACTCCACTACCCTCTTTAGCGCATCCCAAATTGCTCTAGTTTCAGCTTCTTCATTGGCCTGTATGAAACATTTTGTGTATTTTACGAGAATAATTCTCCAGATGGCCCAAAATAATATCATAACTTAAAAGCAAACCTACGTTACAACTCATGATTTTTATTTAATAGATAAATAGGGACCGACTTCGAAATTACATGAAAGAAACAAAATCAGAACATATAAGACTTGTCATTAAGCGGGATCAGAATCTCGTAACCACAATTCAGTAACAGTAATCGGGCATCAAACAATGGTAGTAACAAATCCACCATGTATACTTATCGGTGAATTTGGATTGTTGAAACATGTCCACAACTCAGTACAATTTTTTTATACGATCCAATAAAAACATACATCAGTTCAAAAATAACAACCCAAACAATCAAAGTTATAGGAAGGATCACATGGTTTTGAGTTAAGTTCAAAGTCTTGTACTGTAGGGAGAAACTTCTTTATGAAAATTAAGACCCTTGTACACCATCATTATTTCAATACTACTAATGATGCACTCTAATTGTGACCATCTAGAGAAAAATACAAAAAACACACAAGCAGAAAAAAGGTACAACACTATGATCAACGTTTGTAAATTTGAAACTGAAACAAAGCTGAAAGCATATGTCGATTTGCTCCGAGAGTTGTCAAAAATGATGATGTTGGTGTGGCTTGATATATACCTTTTTTTGAAAAGGATTGAGTGCCTTGATCTCTTCTGTTCATCAGAAAAATGCCAAACCTTCATAAATCAGTCAACAAAATACCAAGACCGGCCCTTAAAATATAATGAATCAATACTGAAAACCTAAAATAAAAAACTAAAAACTTGAAGAGAAAAAAATGGTGGGAAAAGGTTAGCACAAGCTTGGGTTGAAGTTTGATATGCTATGAGTAGAACGGATCGTCACTGTTTTAGGAGATGGAGCTTGTAGTTTTTGTGTGAGACACACCACTTATAGATATAATAAATAGATTGATTGCATATCATGGTGTAGCTTAAGGCGCTAGTTTAGGAGAATGAAACAACTTTGAATGGACATGTGACGCGAATATAAACTGTAATTCAAACAAAGAACGTTTGATATAATCTTACATTTGCCGATACGAAAACAATCATGATTATACTCTATAAATATCGAATCGGATAGAAAAAAACGGTAAAATATATTGAAAGGCCATGAGTTTATGACACAACAACATGTAATAGAAACAGACTGAATTCGAACCAAGAACTTATATACGGGTTAAGCTCCGCAATACGCTAATGCAGGATAAAAATGTTAAATGTTTTAAATTTGTTTCATATTTTACTTTTGTGCAAAGAGCAAGGACCGTCAGAAAGATTCGTTGCTTCTCGGCCAACAAAATAGTTGGCTCAAAAACGTTTGGGGAGTGGCTCCCTAGATCCCTACTCTGTTGTCGACCATTAGTTAAGTTGAGGTATTGGAAAAAGGAAAATTCAACATGGTGGAGACAATATCGTATGGGAAGGGGCGGACTCATTGTTACCATCCAAACCTTTTCTCAAATACGACATTACCTCTATCGTAGTAGGTAGAGTGGCATTTAGGTTAATAAACACTATTTTCCGCAGTGATAATTTTATTTCTTTAACGCCATACAAACTCGTTTCTAAGGAGATAGAGTGTGACTCCATACCATAATCAATAGTCTAAATAGGTTGTTGCATGACACATCGTGCAAAAGTAATACAATAACGACAAATAATAACTTGACAAAATAATGAAAAACAAATTTTGAACTATGAACATTGCTTTATATGGCAAAAAGATCAATTTGACACAACTATCAAAGGGGAGTTCTTTATCCTGTTATACCTCCAAAAACACTAATATATGTTTCCAATATCCCTAAAGTTTGTTAAATATTTACAATTCAAAACTTAACGACAATGCTACTTCAATGATAAAACTTAACTTCGGATTTATTTCCATCTCCACTGTCCAAACCCTGTATCATAGGGAAATACCTCTCAACTAGGATTTCAAAAGATGAGGTTTTGAAAGAAGTTGAAAGTTGTGAAAATCGACTCATTGGTTCAAAACTGATGGTATTAAGAACAAGCTATATAATTTCTAGCATTGGGATATTCGTTGGAGTATTTCTTCATTGGGTAAAGGTTATTATCACTTCATTTTACTCGGTTGAAGATCTCAGCAAGGTCAGAGCTCTAGGTGATTATTTTTTGAAGCCGTAAATCATTTACTAGTAAAAATGGGGACGGATTTTAATTCATCAACACAACGTCAATTGCTGCTCATTTTGGTACGTTTATACGGAGTAAGTCTTGATTACCGACAGATTACTTTGTGCTAAATCGTATTAGCCTATAAGCTACGACCAATGAGACTTATGGTCTTTTCACAAGAAATCTAATGGACTTATCATAGCCTATTCATGATTAATATTTGGTTGAGCGTGAGTGTTTTACCTTCATGACTTATTTTGATTATGAACGTAGAAATAATATCGTTGGAGAATTAAAAATAAGTTGTCTAATAACAGATTAATTTTAACCTAAATAGTCGATGGTTAAAAAAAAATGGTTGTCATAATATATTGAAAATGGACTCGTTAGTCAGATTTATATGAGGATGAGGTTTGTACATGGGAATCCAGAATCAGATATTCGATCCCCTCTTAGAAGTTTGACACGATCACCGGTGCTGATACTAATAGATTTATGATGCTAACCAAATAGAAAGATATAAAGTACGATGACTATTCAACGTTTCCATCATGGCTAGTATGAAAAACTATGGTGGTGGAGGATAGTGTATAAAGAGCAACATCAAGTTATCCCTTTCTAGATGGGTTTCCACATATTTCGCATTATCAAAGAAGAAAAATACTAAAGCTAAAACAGATGATCTATTTGAAAGCTCTTATACCAAGTCTTCGGATTAATTGGTTAGGGTGAGCTTGGGAATGAATTTTTTTTTTTTTTTTTCTTCTTATTTTTGTTGGAGGTTTGAAATTATGTTCTTTTTTTTTTGTTGTTGTATTTTTTGTTCCTTTTTACGGACGAATGCTCCTAGTATGTTTCATAGTTTGCACAACAATATCTATCTTTCAGTCCTCCTTAACTAGGAAATGTGTCCCAAGTTTGTTTGTTTTTTTTTTTTTTTTTGACAGCAAAAAATGCAAAATTAAATTAAAAAGTTTTGAGCCACCAAAATAGTGACATCAAAAACACATAATGTTACATGGATGTGTGAACAACGACATCCCAATTACATTGCAGATTGGACAAAGTAAAACCTGAAAACATATTAGAGTTTAAACCCCAATTGAACAACAAACATATCACATTTGCAATCAATTGAGTTGAATCCTTTTCACGGTTATTGTATAATCTGTCATTGCGTTCCTTCCAAATACACCACCATATAGCAAAAGGAAGTAGATTCCAAATTTTTCTAATCATGTTTTTTGATTTTTTTCGACTTTTTATCACCCATTCCCATAAAGTCCCGAGTATTTTTTTTTCCTTCTTTTCTAATGGCTGTTTGATTGACCTAAAGGCATCCTCAACGAGAAAAATATAGATTTTCATCTTTGTTGTTCTGAAACCTGGATTTAAACATAAATTTTGAATCACACATTCATTATTTATTTTTACTTTTCTCTAAAATAGAACGCAAAACACGATTCTCCATCCCCTTTAGACCTTTTTTATGCTGGAAATCCTACCCTGAAATCATTTGATCAGGGTAATAATAATAATGCTAAATGATGTGATAGAGCATCCGCAGTGGCTCCCCTCCTACGCACTCAAAGTCCTATCATTTGGTCCGATAAAATATAATTACCTAGATCTTGCACTATCATTACACTCTCTTTGACATGGATCCTGGCTGGATACAAAGTAACACGCAAAAGCCAGCAGTGCTGCACACTTGCACAGCTAGGCTTGTACCCTTATAATGTAGGACGACACGTAGATTAGCGTGGGACTCTAGCATAGGAAGAAGAATATTAGTACAGTATTAAGGTAGTAGCAGAACAATAATCAAACGGCTCAAATTAATAATAGAATATATAATTAGAGGAGTAGAGATCTTTACAAATGTATGGACCAACCAACAACACATGGATCTTTGGCCCCACTGTTCACATTTTCAGATCAGTGAGACCCACCAACCCCACATGGAACTCTGGCCCACATAGTAGTGTGTATACTATATACTATTACTACATCCATCTTTCTTAATTTGGAGTTTAGAAAGAATATTATGACAGTCCAGTAGTAGAAGAAGTGTGAAATTTTGATGCAAGAAACTACAAAGTCAAGGAATGCAATTGTAAGCTGATTGCTGTAGAAAAAGGAAATCTAGAAAGCCTGAGAGAGTATGAAAAAGAAATGTATAAAGAATTGAAAGATGCAGGACGCGGTTTTAGAGCTGCGAGACAGTGGTGCAACAGCTAAGCGTTATGAGCAGCTCCTGTTTGCTTGCTTGCAAGTGTTTTTGTTTAGCGTGTGTATCTTCTCTTAGACTACTCAGTATTGTATTCCAATAGAATAGCTAGTAAGTAGTACTACTGCTGCAACTCTTTTAGCCAACATATTCTATCTCTCATCTGCTAACATCCTGGAAATTGCCTGCTCAAGAGAATCCAATGTTCCTTTGGACCCATTCTATATCCTTCTAATTATCTTCCAACGAAAGCTATTTAAAATAATGAGTGAAAGAGACTTTTTTACCCTTTATCATTTAATCTTTTGGTTTTTAATGTATTGAGTTTCTTGTTTTGCAAGTAAAATGCAGAATCTATCTTGAAAAAGAAAGCTTCATGAAAGTAGAGCTTTAATTCAACTTTTCTGTCATTCTCACATACTCACACTATCACACATGGTTTCCAGGGTATATGATAGCTAGCTTGAAAGTAACATTTTTTTTTTTGGACGTTGATTGAATGAATGGGAATTATATTCTCCCCAAAAAAAGGAAAATGAAAATTACTTTTAAATTTTTATTTATCAAAAATCGAAGTAAATTTGAGTTATCTTAATTCTAAGTTCAATGTTTTTGAGAAAATTAATAATTCAATCAGAAATAAAATTAAAAAAAGTTTTGTTTTTTGGAGTAAGGACACATAGATTCATTTTGATACAAGTGATGGGCATTCATTGACTAAATTATTTCAGGGTTCATGTGGAAGGTTACTACTCTATTCCTTTTTCTTATTTTTATCACAAAACCATCTACCTATAGCTTAGCCTTTTCTCACTAGAAAAGAACACAAACCCTCCCTTATAAATAAAACCTCTCTTTCTACTTCTTTCCTTCATCACATTCATTCAAACTTGCTTTCTATACTCACTCATTAACACAAACAAGAACATCTACAACAAGAACAAGAAGAAGAAAAGGATTCATTAGATTCATTTGGTTCATTGATCTTCATATATTGTAATACACAATGGTGAAGTGTGAAGAGAAGAGCATTCAAGTACAAGCAGAATCATCAACAACAACATTATCATCTTCATCATCAATATGTAAGTCAGTAGGAACAAAACCATCATCATCTACCAAAACAACATCGCCATCATTGAGTAGGAAAATTAAGAAGTACAAAGGAGTAAGAATGAGGAGCTGGGGTTCATGGGTATCAGAAATAAGAGCACCAAATCAGAAGACAAGGATTTGGTTAGGTTCTTATTCAACAGCTGAAGCAGCAGCAAGAGCTTATGATGCTGCACTTTTATGTCTTAAAGGCTCTTCTGCAAATCTCAATTTCCCAAATTCTTCTCTTTCTTCTTTTCCTCATCTTCATGCTGCTGCCGCGGCTGATAATAATTCTATGAGCATGTCTCCTAAAACCATTCAACGAGTGGCTGCCGCTGCTGCTGCTGCAACAACAACTGTCACTCCCATCAATAACACCACCATTAACATCCCATCACCATCTTTATTATCTCTCTCCCCAACACTGCCATCAAACCTATCTTCGCCTTCACCTTCCATCTCGATATCTTCATCGCCATCTCCGTCTTCCTCGTGTTCGACTCATCAAGATATCGACGAGGTTTCGCTAATCCAATGCTGGGATACCTACACTCCTAGTACTATTACTAGTGGCAGTGCAATTTCACACTATAACAATGTTCAAGAAGCACCCATGTCCATAACGCGTCCAGTGAATAATGATCTCTGGATGGATTTATTTGGTGATTTGCAATCTCCTAAGTTTAATGTTGATAACTTGCTAAGTTCATGTCCTTCTTTCGCGCCAGCTCCGTTGTCTGTCGACGAATATTTCTACGAAGATAGCGATATCCGGCTATGGAGCTTCTGCTAGAGGGAAATTTGCAATGCCACACTACATTTCGTTCGCTTATTCATTCTTTCATTCATTCATCTCTCTGAGGGGGAAACAAAAAAAAAAAAAACACTAACAGTGACAAACTACATTATTCAAATTCATTCAATTTTTTTTTTTATATATATAAATATATGTAAATTAGGCGTAATTCACGTCGAATGGCGTAATTTATCGTCGATCGCGTGGGATTACGGAAGTGGGGTTTACATATATAGTTTTATTTCATTGTATTAATCAAGTTACATATATAATCATCATCATATATATATATGATCGAATCAATAGAGATTTATTTTCAGTGAAATGTTGTTGATTTTATTCTAAGCTATTTTTGTGTTGTGACAAAGCGGGGAACAATGCAATTCAATGATCAAATTCCTCTTTTAAGTCATGAGTGTTCAGTGTTCTTCAGACAGTTACGCTATCTATCCATCAATCAATTCAATGAATTTTTGGGTACAACAAGTTGCGGATATATGGTCAAGTAATTCTTAAAAATATGCACGTCGTTGATTAGAAAACTACGAGTCATAGGCATTAACGTACCCCTAAATCATGCATACTGTATTAGACTTGTTACTTGTTAGACTTCATAGTTTGAATTCTAGCTTAATCGAAGTTGGAGTCCATCTATGTATAATGTACGTAATTTATGTCGACCATATCCTGTTTTTTTTTGTTTTTGTTTTGATCAATTCGACCATATCCTGTTGCCCGAATTAAACAGTGAAAATGTATTCGAGTTTGGCATTTGATACTATAACTAGTTACGTATTTGCTAAACTAAAATATAGTATTGGGTAGGCATGCGGCAAGTGAATAGAAAGTTCAAAACATCTTGATGAAAATTCCCGGCTTTGCTCTTCAACTGAAAAATCCCAAAGTCATCTGTTCCAGCACTGTACTGAAACCAGAAAAATTTGGAATTATTTCCCGGAGAGTTTTGGTATTTACTGGATTTTCTTTAAGAGTGTGAAGACAAATATTTGGGGTGGAAAGAAAAATAATTCAATGGCAAAGAAAATTTGGGGAATTCCTCCTTTTGCAATTTGGTGGAACATCTGGAAGGAGAAAAATTACAATAAAAAGAGAAGACTGGAACATCTTATTATGAACACGAAATTGGGAGATATAAGAAAAGGACAAAAACTGGATCCAGATATCAATTCGGGGTCACCCCTTATCTAAGTTTTTTTTTAAAATCCTAATCTACCCCTCACTAATCAGGTTTAGTGGTTAATAATAATTAATAAAAATCTTAAGTATTTGTTAAATGATTAGTGTGTATTTGTATTTGGGTGAATGAGATGAGAGTAGAAAGATGGAAAAAAAGAGTGAGAGGGAACTTTTTTTGGTGAAAGTGGAGGATGATTGTGAAGAGAGAATTCTTCTTTAAGAGGTTGAAAATTTGATTTTTTTCTTTGAATCCACCATTGTTGCAAATTTGAAAAAGCTTGGTGCCAGGCATGGTATTCAACCAAAAACCATGCCGGCATTTGTTGGAAATTTTCATAAATTGTTTACAAAATTTTTTCGGGTTTTGATCTTGAAACCTATTTTTTTTTTAATCGATCTACTTCCTAGCACGATTATCGATTTTCGAGCATGCTTTAACTACTTCCGGCGTGGTTTTTGCTTAAATTTCTATGCCGGAACATGATGAAAAGTATCCAGAAACTTCAATTTTTTTCACTTGACTCAGGCATTGATAGATTTCTATCGAGCATCCTAAGCACTTTCGCCACTGACATTGAATGTTAGTGAAGAACCACGGCGGCACCATTTTCCGGCATGATTCTTCACCAATTCCGGCATGGTCTTCGTCACTTCCGACGATGTAAAAAAATATTCCGTTTTGAATTTTTTTCTGTTTTAATCAGTCCACTTCCCATAATTAGTTAATTCTCGAGCATGCCGGCATAGGTTTTTCCGGCATAGTATGTTGCTTTAATTTTTATGCTTGGCACATGATGTAAAGTATCCAGAAAGTTGAATTTTTTTTTCACTTGACTACCGGCATTGATAGATTTCTATTGAGCATGCCTGGTACTTAGTTCTGACATTGAATGTTAGTTACCAACCATGCCGGCACCAGTTTCCGGCATGGTCTTCATCAATTCCGGCATGGTCTTCATCACTTGCAGCATGATCTTCATCAATTCTGAATTGAAAAAAAAAAAAATTCGTTTCCAAAGTGAAGAGCCGGCATAGAAGGAGAAGAGAATTTGAAAGAGAGTGGGGAGAGTTTAGAATTTGAAAGGGAATGTTGAATATTTGGGTTTCAAAGCTCTAACCCTGAAAGAGATTAATAAGAAATGGAGATGGAAATGGGGGATATGATTTTGTTTTTTGATTTTAAGTTTTTTGATTTTTTATTTTAAAGGGAGGACATTTTAGTATTTTTGCACCCCAAAACCACCCCTTAGCAGACACCATGGGTTGGGAGAAGTAATCAATATCCCCCAATTCCTTTTTATATCCCCCAATTTCGCGTTCCTTATTATCTCTGTAAAATGCATTATGTATAATTGGTCTGTGCATACTAAGCTCTTTCAGAGTTATTCACTTAACATTCTAATCACAAATTGGAATGGTTTTTTTTTTTTTTTTTTTTTTTTTTGAAGCATGCATTTATTTAAATAACTAAGTTACATTACACGTGGGTATGTAATACCCAAAGAGTCATAAAGTGTAATTTGATTAATGAAATTTGGGATTGCCTGGTCCCAAATTTTTGTGGATAAATTTCCCGCTTGACTTCCATCTGCCGCGTGATTGGCCATGCCATATGCTGCCTGATTTCCTTCCCTATAATTGTGATGGATAGCTGCTTGCGGGATTTGACTCATTGTCTTCTTTATTTCATCAATCATATCAGAGATATACCAAGGAGGTGCAGCTGGAGAGATAACGAATCGAAGGAGGTTTTCTGAATCTGTTTCAAAAAGAACTTTTGTCCATTGCCTTTCCTTGGCGGTTTTAGTTGCCAGAAGTAAGGCCCAAGTTTCTGCAGTTAACGCAGTCGTTATTCCTAGAGGTTGCGCCAAAGCCATTACCGTTCTCGCTTCCGAGTCTCTGCAGAAAAAACCTGCTCCCACAAATCCCGGGTGTCCCCTAGCAGCCCCATTAGTGTTGATTTTTATCCAGTCCATGGTAGGAAAGGACCACCCGACTGAGATTGTTGTCATCTTTTTTGTACCTCCTAAATGGTTGTACGATGGTGAGTCCCCTGGTAAAACAGGAGGCATTGCTTCCATAGCCCAAGAGTACTCATGTTGTTGCTTCAAGGCCCGTGATAAAATTTCTTATGATGATGCTTGTTTCTGACAGTATATTAGCTCATTCCTGGCTAGCCATAAGGTCCAAAAAAGAAAACAGAACGATGTGAACAAATTGGAATGTTGTTATTGATAACAACTACAAATTGGAGTTTTTTTTTTTTTTTTTTGCTTGATCTTCATCTCATCCTTTTGATGAATGAAGCTCTTAATATAAAAATGTTTTTTTGTTGTTCTACTATAAATCACCACAATCAATAGTTCTTCTCCTAGAAACTTGAGAGATCTCGCCCATTGTTTGCGAAATCTAGGATTAATGATCAAATGACATTTACAACTTAGAGTATACCACGGTCCTGCAAACAATTACAAACTAGGTATTATCACTAAGTTATTATTATACCTGGGAACTAAAATATCTTGTTATACAGCAAAAATAAAAAAATCGACTTCAAATAGTGTTCTTAACTTGGAGATGTAGACTTCATGGTTGATGCATTGAAAGCCCAAGTGACCAAGTCCTGCTATAAATGTAAAACAACTAGAAGTAAGAAAATATTTATCTATGGATGAAAAAGTTCTCTTTCTCTAGAGTTTAGTTGAATTATGAGCTCAAATGGGCAAAATTTTGCGCAATTTCATGGCATTAGGTTGATGAATAGGGTCCACTACGCCACCAACTATACCATTGTTCTTGCCATGTGAGAAATTTTCTTTATTCTGAATTAAATTTGCATTTTTTCTTCTCTAAATATTGAATTATTCATCATTTTTCCTCTCTTTAGGAAAATTACAATTATACGGTAGGGTAGTTTATCACGTGATAGACTATTCTTTGCACATGGCCAGACCATATACGGTTTACTCTCAATTAGACAGGTAGTCTTGATTTTTGCCACAGAATAATATCCCAAAAATAAAAAGGCACATAACCAAAATTAATTGTTCACACCATGAAACCAAAAATATCCAAGAAAATGATGCAATACCCAAATATAGATTAGATTGTCATGTGATGGATAATAATTGATTGCCGTACCTTCATACAAGACATCGTGGGTTTTGACAATTCTGTGGGTTTTGACCTATGTTTGACCAGTCGAGGGAACAGAGTAATTGGAGGGATACATCATTGCATGTGCATGTATATATGCTGCTATCTAACCAACCCAAAACACAAATCCTGATTGTGGTTTTGTTTTATTGCATACAATGTATTTGGTATATCTTTTATGGGTTCTTTCTTTATGGGACCATATCACTTCCATTTCTAGGTAAGGCATTGAAGTGGAGGTTTGGAGACAATTCACCTGCTATCTGATCATGGGGATAATGATATAGATTATGGGACCAACACTATCTCTTTATTTGGCAGTCTCGTATTTATTAATTAATTACGTCGTGTTCCCTTTTCTACCTTCAGAGTTCAGAGGTACATGGAAATATAGGGCAGTCTAAAACGTAGGAGTTATTGAGCCAATGCCAATCTGATATCCGATTATGATTAGCTATGGACGAGGACTTGATATCCGTTTCGACACCCAATTCCCCCAATGTGGAAAAAGTCGGGACTCGAAACCCGTATCCATATTTTTTTTTATATTATTATTATTATTTTTAAAAACTTATTATTATTATTATTATTATTATTATTATTTTTGAAATTTATTATATTATAGATCATTATTATTACATGAAACTAGTTGGAGGCTTAACATGTAAGCTCTAAACGACATACTACTACATTAATTGAACAGTTGTTGTGCTAACCTACCAAATGAGCCTCATGGGTAACCTAGCCAAAGGAGCCGAAACGGAGGGAGGGGGCGAGATTGTGTCACAAGTGGGGCAAACTAACACTACCTTCCATGTTAATTCCTGCAATATTACGCCATTGGGGACTCGAACCTGGGACCTCCTGGAGCGCATTAAACTTTGGGGAACAGGGATGACCAGCTGAGCTAGGGGCCTGTTCTTATTATTATATTATTAAAATAATAATATTATTATTAAAATAATACAATATTATTATTAAAATAATACAATATTATTATATTATTGGATAAGGATTATTACATGAAACTAGTTGGAAGCCTAACAAGCTAAGCTCCAACGACATACTACTACATTAATTGAACAGTTCTTTGTGCTAACCTACCAAATGAGCCTCATGGGTAACCTAGCCAAGGGAGCCGAAACGACAGTGAGAGATTGTGTCACAAGGGGGGCAAGCTAACACTACCTTCCATGTTAATTCCTGCAATATTACGCCATTGGGGACTCGAACCTGGGACCTCCTGGAGCGCATTAAACTTTTTGGGGAACGGGGATGACCAGCTGAGATTATTCCATGTTATTATTATTATTATTATTATATAAAGACACCCCAAGGGTATTTTATTAAGAATCGAAATCGAAATTACAGGGAATGACTGGTAACCTAGCGACCAGCTGGGCACCAATACCTTTTTGTATAACAATTCCTAGCCTATGAAAAAGAGACCAATCTTAAAGTTAGCATCATGTCTAGCCATACAATTTCTCAGTCTCTTCAGGAAGGATATGATATCAGCACTAAGCTCACCAAAGGTAGAAAAGGCCAGTAACCCAAACCCATAACCGTGTGAAGTGCATTTATCCAGATATTTATTGTTCTTGCGAGTGACAGCAGCAGAAATAACATGTCCTGGTGCGAAGTTGCGAGTCTTAGCACTTGTGAAAGGAGAGACACCCGTGACATCCATACACACGTCTCTACCATCTTCCCAATTGTAAACCATAATATCAGCTGGCCTAAGCTCTTTATTGTCAGTAAAAACAAGCCCCAAAGAAACTTCTTTCCTAGCAACAACACCTGCCTTAAAGCTCTTTATTATTATTATTATTATTATTATTAATAAAATCGAATAATTATATTGTTCTTATCCAGTTTGTTTATGATGTAGTCAGGAGGTTGATCAATCCATATAGTGTTTATGTTCATTCTTGCATATTTTGCAAGATCATCAGCTACACCATTTGCTTCTCTTTTAACATGAGAGCATATCCAAACATTAAAAGAGCTAAAAGTAAATTTAAACATTCTTGGATGACACTATTTGTCGTCCATTTTATTCTTCAAGAGATTCCATTAATAACATCCACCACATTTTTGTTATCACTTTCCAGATGCAGCACTTTAATATTTTTTTCTTTAGCCCAACGTATTGCTTCTAGAGCTGCAAGTGCCTCTCGTTGTTCTTTATCTACAGTTGACGATTATTCCCCTTTTGCTCCAAGGAATGTACCTGCAGCATCACGAGCTATTAGTCCTAAACCAATAGGCATTTCATGGTTAACGAAAGAGACATCAAAGTTTATTTTTATTGGGGGAATTTGTTGGTGTTGTCCACAATGAGGTTTGTGGAATACTGATATTGATCATGTCAGTTGAACTGATGTTTCTTTCAATGCCAGATATGAACCCCTTAACAGATCGTATAAACTCATTTGGCCTAAAATGTATATTATCAAACATTATGGAACACCTAAATTTCCAGATATGTCATAAAACACAACTTACAAATCTGATAGTTTCTTGGACATGGACATCAACAAAATTATTAGCAGAAAATATGTTAAAAAGCCAAGATATAAGATCCATATCGGATATCCTAGGAAGAATCGAAGAGTCCATAGCAAACCAGATTTTCTGAGCAACAGAACATTGAATAGCAAATGTTGCATACTTTCTCTACAATTTGAGATGGTTTTCTAACTAACATTAGGTTTCTTATTTCCAGAAAACTAATAAGGGGAATTAAAAAAAGACTAGATTTGTACCCGTGCTACGCACCAGGCATTTTTTTCTTTTAACTTGGTGTGCGCGGGGCTTCACCCCGCCCTGTGGCTATGCATTTTTGATTTGGTGTTACGGGGTGAATACATTAAATAGGTAGAGAAAAGATATGAAATATGTGCCGATTTTATTTATTTATTCCTTTTATTTTTTGCAGAAAATATGTATAAAATATGTGGTTTTTTTTCGTTGTATGTAAAGAGTCTTAATACGGCAGGTACTCTACTTCCGAATTGAATTTGGACTTTTATAAAATTCCAAACACAATGAGTAAAGTATTCCTTTTTGAGTTTGTAATTTTTGAACCAATCATACTGAAAAGATGAGGGTACCCAAATACACCACAATCTTTAATTTATCCACCTATAAGTCCTCTTACCGAAAGTGATTGTATGGACAAAGTCGCTATAGCATTACTATCAAGTAAAGCGGAGTTAAAGTTTGTGTAATTTATTTCAAATTATATAAACAAATATAATTGCGGAAATAGAAAATTAAATCACACAGCAAGATTTTGTTAACGAGGAAAAATGCAAATGCAGAATAACCCCGGGACCAAGTCAATAATTGAATACTCTCAGAATTAAGCCGATATACAAAATATAAACCAACTTCGTATAGTTGAGACCAAGCAACTACCCCTAGTTAACTTAGTTTCCTCAGTATCCCTGCGCTTCCGACTTCGATGAGTGCACGCACTGCAACAATTCCTTTGGATTGTATTCCAAACGATAAAGGAACAACAAATTTGTTTGGTAACAACTCTATTGATTCTTTCCAGATAAAGACATCTCAAGTCATATGCAAAGGCTCTTCCATTTAAGCTAATAAACTCCTTTACCTGGTTAGATCAATCTATCCAATAACTACCGAAGTAGCCAAGTTTAGATTCACACTCAATCCAAATAAATCTCAAAGAGATATATTGAGAATGTCGATCTCACGCAACTAATCAATCGAACAAATCCGATTCTAGTTGGATCCCAACCGATCAAGGCACAAAGATATGAGAAACTGATGAGGGCCAAATAGTGCATATTTATACACCTTTTTATTGGCATTTTACTCATCTTTTGCGCTTAGAAATCAGATATTATCCCAGATTCTGTGTTTTCTTTGTTTTCAAGAATAAATATTTGTATTAATTAATTTTGTGTTTTTAGGTAATAAATAAAGCTCGGAGAATCTAAGGAGCCAAAAGAGCGAAGAATGGGAGACGAGCATCTATGGAGCCAGATAGCCAAAGCCGCGCGCGAATCAGTTTCAACCCAACAAGAATGACATGGGCTAGAGCTACCCACGACCCGGATCCGAGCCCGTTCACCTCGAGCCGTTCAGATCGCGTCTAGCTACATCCAACGGTCGCTACCGCCACGCGCATCGAAGATCGGCTCCCGTGCAACACCAAACCCCATCCCAATTATCCCTCGGCCGTCCGGATCTCTCCCGGCCCGCATCCTACGCTCGCTCAACCCGTTCCATCAACTCTTGCTGTCCACGCCTCACAACGAAACGACCTAACCCTATACCCTCTCGAGCCATACCCATTTATCTTCCATCTTTCTCTTTCTTCCTCTCCCGTCTCCATCGGAGAAAAGCCACCACCTTACCACCTCCTTCACTCGTACCACTGTTGCGAGCCACCACCTTACCACCTCCATCTCTTGTCACCATCACTACTAGCTCCGCAACAACAACAACAACAGCCTCGCCATCCCCTTCCAAATAATCTCTAGCTCTGTCTTAGCTTCTACCCTAGGAGCTAAGGTCGAGATAGAGAAGATTAGGGCTAGGGTTTCGTTCACGGTGGAAGAAAATCGAGGCGGATCGGCAATGAGTCGAGAGTATGGGTGAGAGTGTTTTTGAGTTATTTTCTATTTATTTCGATTTTGTGAATTAGGGTTTGGAATTTTCCTTTGCATGTATAAATAGGAGTGTTCTGTGTGTGTTAGGGTTTATGCCTGGACTAGCCAGAGCACCAATTAGGTTTAATTTGTAGTTTAATTGTTATTTTGATGTTTTAATTTAGGGTGCTAGGGTTTCATTGAAACCCTAATTCCATGTTGTGTTAAACTCGTTGAACTATTCTTGAGTGCTAAATGTTATCGGACAACTTCAATTTTAACACCTCGGTGCTTTTCTCTCACAATGCATGCCAAGTATGCATTGTAGTTAGGTTATATCTGTGTTGAATGTGTTTCGACTCTTACTTCAATTACTATTGCTAATTCTTTTGACTAGTTGTGCTTAATTAGACAACTAGTGCTCTAGGTTAGTGCCTTAGTCGAATATTGAAGTGTCACTAGGTGAAACTCCTTAGATAAGTGGTAGAATTGACAAACTTCACTCATCTGGCATAGGAACGAGAACTTCAGCTTAGTTGAACACACAATAGGAGTTAGTGGTGGATTTGAAGACCCTAGCATCCCCATTGTCACTGTTTTATCATTCCTTAGTTCATTGTCACAATACCATCTCACCAGTATCGGCACAAAACCCCCGTGTTACACATTACCACCGAAATTCGAGTTAAGTAAGCCCTCTTGATCAATCATAGCACCACAAGTCTCTGTGGTTCGACCCGTACTTGCCACGTCTCCGATAGACGCCGTGCACTTGCGGTTATTACTCGTAGGCATTAATATAAACCCATTTCCAAGCCTACCAAGTTTTTGGCGCCGCTGCCGGGGACTTGGCGTGTGCCCTGTCGATTGTTGGCTTTTCTTTACTGCTTTTCACCCCAGTACATATTCACTCGCATTATTGTTTTTGGTCTTTTATTAGTATAACTTAGCTCAAATGCTTTCTTTATTTTACGTTTACGCATTTGTCATCCTATCTCATTATTGCATCATACATCTCGCTAGTTTTTCATTTAATCTTGTTAACATCATCCATAGCTTACATTGCATCAATACCTTCTTAGTGTAACTTAGTTGTTTTCCTTTACTTGCATCTTCATTGCTGTGCCTCTTCAGCTGTTAATCCTCTATTGTTTGTTTTCACCCCTGCACTAATTGTTTCTGCTTAGCTTGCATCCTCATCTGTAGCTAGAACTTAGTTTAAATTTCACTTTTAAGTCTCAGCTGCATATTAGTTAGTTGTACATTCTTGCATATGTATTGCATCTTAGCAAGCATAACTTTTTGTTTCCCTGCCATTATAGCTGTAGCTTAGTTTAACTTTTCTATTATAGCCATTATAGTTGTATTGCATCTTACTTTAACTGTGAAGCTCTGGGAACTAAATTTTTTTGTTGAGCTGCAGGTACTTGCTGAGCTTGTTGTGCTTGGTTGTGGTTGAAGTGGCAGCCAACCCAAGGAACACAAGAAAAGCGCAGGACTTGAGGTGAGTAATTGAACATTGTATTGCTCACAGTGCCATGTATGCTCGCACCACGAAAACTTTACACTTGTATGCTCTGTGACCTCAGTTCCCAAGTGAAGTCAACTGTGATAGTTGATATCAACTACCCCAGTTGACTCCAACACCTCTGAGAATAACATACCTGAGCATAACCATTGAAAACCAAAAGGGTCAACTGACCCTGTTGAACTTGTGTTTGTGTGCAAACCACGAGTTACTTTTATTGCATAAGTATGCTTGAGCTCCAGCCCTGCAAGAAATTGAGCCTCACTTGCAACCTAACTAACCAATTCGACCTTTAGCCATAGTTACACCGTGGGAAGGTTGCACTCAACCCGTGCATATTAAACCCGCAAGCCTAGTGAAACCTCAATCAACCGCCTTTCGTAAGCATCAAATGGTGCATCTCGTGCAAACCTAGGTGTTTTCCAACATGCTATGCTTTGTTTCAAATGTTGCATCTGACGACCCGTGAACCTTGCATACTCTAAGCATAACCACGAGTTCCAACCCCACAAACTGTTGAGTCGATCTGTGCTGAGTGTAATCTGAGCTTACCATGTGCATGCTCTATTCTCGATTGAAAAGAGGGTTAAAATCAGTGCAACGGCATGGGTACAACCACTTGTGTTGTCAACCACGAGCATACCCGTGACAACCTTGAATGATTTAAACCCTTTGCTGTGTCTCTAGTCTGTGCATCAGCTGCTCAATGCACCTTGCCAAGTTGTGTTTTCCTTGCTGTGCCCAATTGAGTTTCCATTGTTCTGTGCTGTGTACAAGTTTTGATTAAGCTGACAACATGTGCATAAGCTCTGCCATATGAACCATCTGCTGTGTCATTTGCTGTGTCATTGTATAAACTGTAATTTGTTGTTTGCTGCATTCCCCAGTGGAAGTCAACTGGGTTAGTTGACATCAACTAACCCTCTTGACACCCTGTGCATCTGTTAATCTGCGCAGCTGGTGCAACTTGTTGTGATAGCTGAAAACCCCAGTTGATGCCACAGACCCCTTGCATACTCTGTCACTTGCTAAAGTAGTTATCTGCTGTCATTTGCACTCACTGTATGATAGACCTGCAATCTCTGTGCATACACCCTGAGCATGTTCTTTTGCATCTGTGTATGACCTATGCATGCCTGAATTTATGCTGAGCAACTTACCTTGTGCACAAACCCTGTGAGCCATCTCCCCTCATGTGCTAACCTGACCATAATTGCCTGATAACTAGCTTCCCTGCTAGGTGTTGTTTACACCTGAGATTGATGCTGTGTGCACTCTCCAGCCCCTGTAACTGTGAGTTTGAATAGCACAAACTATCACCCCAGCACCATTCACAATTTCTGTCAAGCATAGCCAGTATTGTGTCAATTTTTTCTTCTTTGAGTTTGCATTGCTCCTGCGCAAAATAGCCCTGTAACCAGCAGTGTGCAACCTGCCAGCAGCGCACAAACTGTGCTGAGCATAATCCAGCCTGCACAACCACTGGGCTGATTCAATTTGTGTGAATTTGTGTTTTTGCTGTTTTTCTCTGTGTATAAGCTTGAGTTACACTCAAACCTGTGTTGTACTCAACTGCAATCTTGCATCATCTTGCCAATCCCTGCACCAAAGCAACCTGAACACAAGCTGTGCAGTGAACTAAACCCAACCAGCCTCTTGGCTGTGCACATAAACCTGGGCTGTTAAACCCACCAAAATCACTGAATGAGCATAATCAAGCCCAACCACTGGGCTCTACTCAACTGTTGGGCCATACACTTTTACACAACCACTGAAGCACACTCAACATCACCTGGGCTGTTAACCTATTACCCAACTGCTGGGCTGGAACCCAATTCCACCGGGGATGTACATTCCCAAACAAACCAAAGCCCAAATAAACCAAATCCCACACAAACCAAATGAGACCCAATAAACCAAATGAAACCCAATAAACCAAACTGAGTCCACAACAACTGGGCTTTAAGTTCAATTTGAGTTGTCAAATCATGTCAGGATTTTGGTCTGCAACCTGGGATGGCCAGAAATCAATTAGAGCTTGCTTACGGGCATGCTTCACAATATGAACTCCCCACATACCATAGTGATTTTAGGGAATTTTATGAGCCTTCTCGGGCCCCGACCTCACATACCCTAATCACTATGAGCACATGTATCATCCATCACGGGTTGAAAATGAGCAATTCTCTCATACCCGATCATCACTTTTAGATCAATTAGAAGCTCAAGTATCCGCTTTAGAAAGGCAATTACATGAGACATCTGTCAAATCTAATTTCCCTAGGCAATCTGAAATATATGCTTGTACCTTACGTGGTAGCTTAGACCACCCTGCTGAGAACTGCTACATTTTACATGAGTTTAGGCAGTCTAGGGAAAGCCATGATAATCAAATGTACGAATTGTCTAGAAGTGACTATGACCATGCACACATGCATCATCCATCACCATGGGAAGTTGAACAATGTTATACTCCCCCAACTCCTAGTTTGCAATCAATAATGGAAACGCTCATGGAGCAAAATGCTAGGCTTGAAATGAATGGAATGCATGACCATCCACATAGCAACATGTCCGAATTTCCTTCTCTAGTGAACCTCATGCACAACCATACAGTGAATATCCATATGAGGAATGCATACCCACTAGTGAAGACTCTCCTTCAATAGAACAACTCACTATGATTCTTCAAAGGAACCTGATTGAGTTACAAAATGATAGGATTGAAAATAGTGTTTCTAGTCTTACTCATGCAACTAACACTGAATATGAACCTAATCTAGAGGTAGATGAGTACACTAAAAATACTACCATTTTGAATGGAGAGATTAATTTTTGCTATGATGATGATGATGAATATGAAGAGCATGTGTATTTTGAAAATGTAGTAGAATCTTTTGGTTCAGAGACGTTAGGCGTCTCTTCTGTGAACCCTATGAATGATGCTTCTTCTAATATTCATACATGTGATGCTGATTTGGAACCTGTGGAATTATCTTGTGAAAATGAGCATGCTATACCACCTGTTTATGACCTAGGAATAGCTGAATTGTCTGTTGACACAGATGATTCAATGCATGTGCCTAACTCCATGCCTAGGCTACAACATGATATCTCTCCTGGTTATGTTATACATGAGAATGATGATGAGTATGACCTGGAGATTGATGAATTGTTCTATGCAGGTGAACATGATTTACCCTCTTCTGACCTTAGGAAAGTGTGTGATGGTGCAAATGATTTTATAAATGAAAACAACTTAGATGTACCTAACCTCTCTCTAAGGCACTGATTGATACTCTTCCACCAAACCTAGGTGTAGTTTGTTACAAAATTGCAAAACCAACTTTTCTAAAAATGCCTAATTTAGGCCTAGAGTTTTGTGCTTCCCAAGTCCTCTTGGACTATTTCGCATCAAAGTATAACACCTTTAGGGAACCACAGTTGAAATGTGTATGTGCATTTTGTTATTAGCAAAACTCATTTTGAGTTAGACCTTTTGCATGATGTACCTTTAAAATTGCAAGATTTTGTGCTCACAAACACACCTGTTCACAAGTTTAGGTTTGGGGGAAAATCCTTTTCATATGCAGCCTTACTTGCACTTTCATGTTATATTTGTGTAAGGCTGTTGATGTCTGTACATATTTTCTATTGGGTTGATCCCCAACTCTTTAGATTGTTGGTATATGGTGAATTCTCATTGTATATAATCCAGTAGGACTTGTTAAATTTTCTTTTCTTGAATCGGTTGAGTCTTCTTGTACATATTTTGTGCTAATCCGATATGATCTCCGCTGAGAATGTTGGATTCTAGCCTTGACTAGTGAAGCTCTAACCGTGCTCCCACCGACATCCGGTAATCTCTTCCCTTTTCTCTACTCAACATAGTTCTCTTGGTATGTGACTTGTTTAAATTCTTTATATCTGTCGACACATTGAGGACAATGTTTGATTTAGGTTTGGGGGTGCATGTGCATTTGCATTTAGAGTTTTTAGTCTTTTTAATCTTTTATTTTCATATTAAAAAAAAAAAAAAAACTCTTTTTGTAAAAACCTCCAACTTTTAGAGATTTTAGAGTCACTAGCATGCTTCTAGCTATGTTTACATAGAGAATCGACCGAAATAACTTGAAGTTAGAAGTACCGGAGAACACAATCGGGTTTCTTAGTTGATTAGAGCGTTAAAGTTGGATTTAACCATACCGGAGAGCGAATTAGGTGCTTTGTTAGACATTCGGTAGTAGAATTGTGATCACCCATAGTGGAGACTACCCATTTTACATCAAGTGAGGCACCAACCTTCAATTTTTGCAACTTTCTAGAAAAGCTGTTAGAGTGTGTGTCATCGTACGTCAATTCCGGGTAGGAATGGTGATCTACCCAACTTCGCACCACTTTCATCACTACTTTTGATCTCTTGAGTGCTAGTTTTTGTAAATCATGAGGGTGACATTTAAAGATGAAAACTCCTTCTAAATATCGATTTGCAGTTAGCATCACTCTCTCTCTCAATCAACAGACCCATAGAAACATATCATCGTCAGCAAGCGGAGCATCATCAGAATATCGAAAGAAAAATTGATATAGTCCAAGGTTTATGTGCAACAAAGAAAAGAAAATAGGATGAGAATTAATAAAATTTATAAAATCAAGACAATACAAGTTGTGGAAAAATTGAGTGATAAAGTCCTTTGTCCATGGAGTTAGTTGTTTCATTATTTGTATTTTTATTTTCACTTATTGTAATTTAAAAAATATATATATATATATATATATATATATTGTAGTTTATTTTTGCTACCACCATGGTAAAGAAGAGTTCAAAAAGAAAAATCCAAACAACAAGGAATTTGAGTGAAAAAGTTAAAAATTGTCAATTTTTGTGAAGTTTAGAAGTTCGTCATCAACAATTGAAGACCGAAGACCGAAGACCGAAGACGTTTCTATGGTTCTTATGAGAGAGTGATATTAATTGCCGATCGGGTGAGAAGGTATGTGAGTACTCCCACCCTTGCTAATGGTTGATTTCCTTCCTTAGAGATCATCGAGGAAAAGATTCTTTTGTCCACACCTCTGTGGAGTCTCCAGTTTTTATTTCGGAAGGTTATCCTTCTTACCTACAACGTGTGCGGGATTTCTCTCTTTATTCCTGCTGCACACATGAGAGACTAAAAAAGCGATCTTTTTGAGTGCAATTATCATAAAACCCTAATGGTGAGGCGAAGTCGAGGCTTATGATCACAATCGAATCCGAATTCTTTCATATGGTATGGTTACTTCTCGCTCGGCACTTAAGGATGAGAATGCGTTCTTTGGTAGTTCTAACTTGTTACTAGCATGCGAAACTCTATGTCCTCATAGCTCCTTGGATGCTTGAGACTCTTTTACACTCTGAAGTTGGAGAAGGTTTTGTGGGTACACCTCGGTAAACCCTCACGAGACTACAACTCGTCCACTAGGGACACCTAGGGGTTTAAAAGCTTAGTGCATACGCTAAATGCATTCGAGACTGCGACAGGGGGTATAGTTAGGATTTCTTATTTTCTCGTTTCACTTGAGGACAAGTAAAATTCAGGTTTGGGGGTATTTGATGAGTGCCAAATAGTGCATATTTATACACCTTTTTATTGGCATTTTACTCATCTTTTGCGCTTAGAAATCAGATATTATCCCAGATTCTGTGTTTTCTTTGTTTTCAAGAATAAATATTTGTATTAATTAATTTTGTGTTTTTAGGTAATAAATAAAGCTCGGAGAATCTGAGGAGCCAAAAGAGCGAAGAATGGGAGACGAGCATCTATGGAGCAGATAGCCAAAGCCCGCGCGCGAATCAGTTTCAACCCAACAAGAAAGACATGGGCTAGAGCTACCCACGACCCGGATCCGAGCCCGTTCACCTCGAGCCGTTCGGATTGCGTCTAGCTACATCCAACGGTCGCTACGCCACGCGCATCGAAGATCGCTCCCCGTGCAACACTAAACTGTCCCAATTATCCCTCAGTAGTCCGGATCTCTCCCGGCCGCATCCTACGCTCGCTCGGCCCGTTCCATCAACTCTTCTTTGTCCACGCCTCACAATGAAACGACCTAACCCTATACCCTCTCGAGCCATACCCATTTCTCTTCCATCTTTCTCTTTTTCCTCTCTCCCGTCTCCATCGGAGAAAAGCCAACACCTTACCACCTCCTTCACTCGTACCCTGTTGCAGAGCCACCACCTTACCACCTCCATCTCTTGTCACCATCACTACTAGCTCCTGCAACAACAACAACAGCCGCCTCGCCATCCCCTTCCAAATAATCTCTAGCTCTGTCTTAGCTTCTACCTGATGGTTATTTTCAATGATGTTGTAGTAATAGGTTCGTTGAGACTTGTGAAAGCAGATTTTTAGACTTAATTTTTAAAGCAAAAATATAACAAACTCAATATAAAGTTTTGTGAAAATTATGGAGAGACCGGGGTTTAGGATTTCACCATTCACCAAAATTCATGTGATTTAATGTTAAAGTTTATCATGCAATTCTAGACAATATAACTCCAATCAAAAGAAACTGTGATTCTAATCATTGCCTAAATTAGATTTTCAAAACATTAATTGTTAATCGCAAGCATGAAGTATCAAAAGTCCTAAACTAAGCATACTTCATCAAGAGAAAACACAACTAATTAATAAAAATCATTTACTCAATTTTCATACGGTGCAAATAATCATAAAAGAATTGCATAAATAAATTTTACCACATAACTTTTGGAAGAATGGCTTCCTCCATCGCCTCGGAGGATGGGTTTAGCTTGTCATCATGGAAACACGCTCAAAAGGTGCTTACAAGGATGAAAATATATGAAAACTTGACAATTTGTGACGACTATAATTGTTGCAAATTGTCTTATTCTGAACGATACAAAGAAACTGTCATGATTCTTGTTCAAAATTTATTCTTGTGAAAGCTGTTGCTAAGCACGAGAATAAATGACAGTTTTTAACGATTTGTCCCTAGCCGTCTGTTCTTCGTGTTCTTGATGATCACAAAAGAGCAGAAAAATATTCTCTGCAGCTCTCGATTTCTCGGCTCTGTGACGTTCAAAACTGCTCCCAATCCTCTCCCCTCCCTTCTATGACCCAAAACAACACTTTATATACGCAACAGCTCCCGAATCTCTTGAGTAATTGCAAAAAAATTCTTGATTATTCTCCATGCAGATACGTGATTTTTTTTCCTTTTTTTCACCTATTCACGCGCTCTGTTTGTGTTGGTTTATGACATCATATCTTTCTATAACTTCTCCACGATACAAATTAACTTCCGCTCGAATCCCTTAAACATGTGCAGCACACGCCTCAGCGCATTCAATCCCGTGAATGTCTTCTCGGCCAAACGAACTTCCCTGTTTTGATGTGTGTTCAAATATAACCTGATTCTGTCGATTCCAAAGCTCATAATTTCTTTGGTTAGTTGTAACAGGCCCATATTAGTCGAAATCCATGAAAAAGTCACCAAAAATCACGTCAACTAATGCCCTGGAAATCACGCAGCTCTGTTCTTGTTTTCCCGCCTTTTTTTCATTTTCAAACGAAGAAGGAGGTGCCCCTTAACCAGTGATGGGGTGCGATTAGCAGTTGGCTCCCTGGGGTGCCCCTTAGCAATTGGGTTACCCCTTATCCAAAGTGGGAGTCCGAATAGCAAATGTCCTCTGGAGGTGTCCCGAGCAACTTTTCGAGCCGAATTTTCCAACAATCTTTATTTTCAAAAAATACCTACAAACACACAAAACACCATAATAAGGACAAAAACGAGTACTAACAATACAAAACATTGAGGACAAATTAGACACATAAATGTGTCTATCACTACCCTAGGAGCTAAGGTCGAGATAGAGAAGATTAGGGCTAGGGTTCGTTCACGGTGGAAGAAAATCGAGCTGGATCGGCAGTCGATCGAGAGTATGGGTGAGAGTGTTTTTGAGTTATTTTCTATTTATTTCGATTTTGTGAATTAGGGTTTGGAATTTTCCTTTGCATGTATAAATAGGAGTGTTACGTGTGTGTTGGGGTTTATGCCTGGACTAGCCAGAGCACCAATTAGGTTTAATTTGTAGTTTAATTGTTATTTTGATGTTTTAATTTAGGGTGCTAGGGTTTCATTGAAACCCTAATTCCATGTTGTGTTAAACTCTGTTGAACTATTCTTGAGTGCTAAATGTTATCAGACAACTTCAATTTTAACACCTCGGTGCTTTTCTCTCACAATGCATGCCAAGTATGCATTGTAGTTATGTTATATCCGTGTTGAATGTGTTTCAGCTCTTACTTCAATTACTATTGCTAATTCTTTTGACTAGTTGTGCTTAATTAGACAACTAGTGCTCTAGGTTAGTGCCTTAGCTGAATATTGAAGTGTCACTAGGTGAAACTCCTTAGATAAGTGGTAGAATTGACAAACTTCACTCATCTGGCATAGGAACGAGAACTTCAGCTTAGTTGAACACACAATAGGAGTTAGTGGTGGATTTGAAGACCCTAGCATCCCCATTGTCACTGTTTATCATTCCTTAGTTCATTGTCACAATACCATCTCAGCCGTATCGGCACAAAACCCCTATGTTACACATTACCACCTGAAATTCAGTTAAGTAAGCCCTCTTGATCAATCATAGCACCACAAGTCTCTGTGGTTCGACCCGTACTTGCCACGTCTCCGATAGACGCCGTGTACTTGCGGTTATTACTCGTAGGCATTAATATAAACCCATTTCCAGGCCTACCAGAAACCAATAAGAAATCTTCTTCGTCTTCAAATCTTCTTTAATCTTCAATTAAACCTGCACAACACCACTTGAATCTCTTGTGATCAATCACACACAGAACGGATTCTGTTAACAATGGATTATCACAAGATGTCTTTAGATCTACAAACAGTTCTAAAGATCCCATCGATACTTCGATGTAGTTTGAGTGAATCTTATATCAGAAGAGAAGATTCTCAAGAGTAAACAAACTAGGTGCAATCAAAGTTTCAACAACCGTTAGTCAATCAATCAATCAAAAACTAATAGTACTGCGATTATCTAGTTTCCCACCAACGGTACTCGTAGAGCTTCTTGATCCGAAAGAAGTCTTTAAACGAGCGCTCGTAAGAGATTTCGCTTGATTAGGGTACTTTCCTCTCCAGATAGACGGATCCGCCAGAAACAACAAAAAGATGAAGTTTGCCTGGATCTTAAGATACTTTGTTAGAAATGCAAACTTAGGTATTTATAGACCAAGGATGTTTGGACACCAAGGAATTTCCAAAACCGAAAATATTCTCAAGATAGGCAATGAATGGAAAGATTCGGTTTTCATAATTCCAGTAAATGCTTGTCCAATATTTTCCAAAATCTCTTAACAGAAAATCTCCAATTAGTAAGTGCACATTACTAATTTTTATTCTCTAGAGATATGCATTTAATTGTTGGTAATTAAAAACATATATAACCAAAAACCTTAATTAAAATATTCTCAATTAATTTCGGTACAGGATCTCCTTGAGTACTAAGGAGTATCTTTGAACAATAAATGATAAGAGTTATTGTCCGTGTTCAAAGTATGTTGAAATATTTTCTCTGTAAATCATCTTTCATATTTACATTCTTGGAATCGGTTTTACCACACTTCCAAACAAGTTTAACATTGGTTCACCTGTATTCCAACACTACTATGTGATTGATCAAATATCAAATCACGTACATGGGTTCAATCGGCACTACCAATCATTAGGATCGGTTATACCCTTGATCGTGTGTCAATCCGTCAAAAATAATTTCACTTTCTTACGCACTAAATTTAAATGAAGCACAAGGTAAGGAAGAGTTCATATCCACAGAGAGGCAATTGTTGTTATGTAATTTTCAGTTTCTAAGTAACCAAGGGGGGATGTTTGTTGTTTAAGCGAAATACTAAAGTAAAAACAAAATAAAGCAAAGCAAATAGTTGGAATAATCAATAAGGAGAAGATATTGGTCAAGGGATAGTATCATTCACAAAAATGTATTTTCATCAATGATTAGAATTGGTATTTTAATCTCGTATTTATTAAAAGTCCTAGGATACCTTGATCGCAAGTATAACCCGTTAATTCCACTGTTTTCATCACAACCACATTAAAAGATGCATATGTGAATTCTTCGTAGAAAGCAACCTAAAGTGTAAAAGCACAATTAAGTTTAACTCCCTAAAAGCGTTAAGTTTTGTGGAATAAGACTCATCAATGCAAACGAATGTGTAAAAGCACTAAACGTTTTAACAAAAGTTATGATTCACTTGTGACTAGTAGGATATATCACTACAAGCACTAACCACAATTATGCTACTTAGAATCAGGTATAAACAACTTTTTCGTATTGAAAACCCTAATATAGCTCTAGAGATGAACACAAATCGGATTGATTCCGGACTCAACCTAACAAGTTTTCAAATCTTATAACACTATTAATTGTGAATCACAAACAATAATTACTGAGACAAAACTAATTCATTGAATCAAAAGCATGTTGAGAAATCAACTTTTATCCCATAACCAATAAGGTGTTTAGCTACTCATAGCTATGGAGTTCATCATAATCAATATTCAATAATAAAATAATGAGGAAGAAGAACAAAACCAAACCCTAGAAGCGTAAACAAAACGGCTCTCCAAAATTCCAAGAATAAGATATTTTTAAGTTGTAGAAGACTTTCCCTTTTATAGCTTTTCTCCAACTTCTAAAATTAGGTCTAGTCTTCAAAGTCCATTAGATGAAAATCCACCAAGCCCATGAGTGAGAGAAACCCATGTAGAAAATATGACCCAAAAACGGTCGCCGGAAGTCTGGTATTGTGGTCGGAAATCGACCGGAAAAGTCGCCGGAAAACATCCCAGGTGACCGGCAAAGTCCGCCCGGTCACCGGTCAACGGGTCGGATCGGGTCAACTCGGCGGGTCAACTCGGTCAACCGAGTCAAACCGAGTTAAGGAGAGTCGAGTGCAGGTCGGGTCGGACCAAGTCACCAGGTCGGGATTAGCTAGCTGAGTTGCCAAGCCAAATTCTTGCACGGGCCAAATCTTTGTGATGCCTGATGATTGTGCTTGACCATGATATTACCTGTGTACAACTCATTTCAATCTTCCCCAGAATGCACACTAGATCACATTCCTTGAGAGCATAGTTAGTCGCGGCTCTTGCCTGAACTTCCAACACTTCTCATGATGAGACCAAATCATCACAACCTTCATTCTCGGTACCAACACTCTTCCATCCCTATCACTCTTGTCACAGATGCACCCTTCACCCTTTAGTTTGCTAAACATCTCAGTCAGCTCATACAAAGCAAAAACAAATCCCAGGAACCCAGCTCATGCCTGTCACCTTCTATGCAAACATCACAAGCTCAAGAGCACACACCTCCACCTGCCATCTCCGCACACAACCAGCTTCACCTGAACCAGTTTCAATTACAACTCATATCACCATCTTGCATTGCGGCTCAGCTCACAAAACTCCATTTGCTCTCCCATAGCTCAAATGTACTTCAGTTCAACTTGTACTCTCTTTCTCCATCTCAGTTTCTTTCTTCTCTGCCAATTTAGCTCACTCAATGTTTGGCTTGCCAGTCTTGTGGAACTGACAAGCTAATCAGACACAACCAACTGCAATTCCTCCACTGAGTATTTCCTGCCATACTAAAGATCCACCCACAACCTGCAATATCATTTCTGTCTAAACCCACAAACTGTGGCCATGGACTTGCATTATCAAGCCAACACGGCTCCTATCTCATCATTTGAACACGCAACTTAAACATCCATTCAAACCACGAACCCAAAACTCCATAACCAACAGCAGCACCACCAGTTCTGCATCTTCTTTGCCAATTTATATTGCCACTTCCCTGACTCTTAACTCTCGCCATTGCTTCCATCATCCACCACCTGCAATTAGATTAACAGTCCCTGCAATGCAAACTTCCGGTGCACTCATCAACACCCTTGCTCTCTTGCAGCACTCACTTTCCAGTGATCCCTTTTTACCCATGGCAATCTTCCATGACTCAACTCCATCATAACTTTGCAACAATCACAAATAGCACCCAGACCTTTACAAATTCAATCGGAACCATCAATGGGTTCTCAACCAAATCAACAACAGAACCCATCTTTGTTTCCAATCAAGGCTTAGAAATACCCTCACTTCGATCTCCATCTTAGACCTAAATCTTCATCATTCAATCACTAACTCAAACCCGTAAACCCTTACGGAATTTCAATTGAAAACGCAAAACCCCATCTGGAATTTCAGCAACCATAAATCTCCACCATTTTCTTCCAACAACAATCATCAAACCCTAATCTCACATTCATCGATATCTTCCTTCAAAACCTCTTGTAAACACCACCGAAGCTTCATCACCTTACGAATCACCATCTTCTTCTCTACTCTGGTTCTCTGGATCGAACCCGTGAAACGACAACAACCAATCCCTTGATGTCGATTTCAATTTCCTCCATCACTGTCTGGTTGCATCTCTATTTTCTCATCAATTCCCGCACCATCAGCAGCTCACGAGTTAGCACATCACCTTCTCGATCTCTCCATTTTGAACGATCTCAGAAGCAGCAGCAACTGGTTATTTTGTTTCTCAATCTCAGATGTATTTCTCTCGAATTTTATTCGGTGAAAATGATTAATGAGAGAAATTTCTCTCAAATTCGGGTCATAATTAGGGTAGGATTTGTGCGGTGGCACCACATGTTATAAGGGCTATCCTGATTGGCGGCCCCTTAGCCTCAGTGGTTTGCATTTAACACTCCTCCTAATAGAGTTGCCCCTTAACCTTGGGTCGACTCCATATATCATTACTGTGAGATGACAATTTCGCCCTTTTTGCTCAAATTGGATACTTTCTTCTTCTTTTCCTCTGTGCGACTCCGAGTACCTAATAACTCAAAAACACGCGTAAAGTACATATTTCACAAGAAAAATAGCAAACAAAGCGTAACTACTAGATAGTAAATACGGTGTATTCTACACCTATCGATTCCCCACACTTAGACTTTGCTAGTCCTCGAGCAAATCAAACAAAACAATAAAATACAACAACTCCGTGTCGTCGAGGCTACGGTCACTTTTAGCATAAATAACAAGCCTTTAAACCCTAAGTGTCCCTAGTGGACGAGTTATAGTCTCGTGAGGGTTTACTAGAGATATACCCACAAAACCTATTTTTCCAACTCACTAGTTCTCCGTAATGATAGCATCCAACGCGCTAAGAAGACATAGAGATTCTGCACACTAGTCATAAGAAGTTAGACACATAAATGAACACAATCTCATTTTTAAAAGTTGAGAGAGAAATAACCATCCCTTCTCGACTAAAATTCGGGTTCGGAGTGATCAAAAGTCTCGACTCTGCCTCACAAGAAAGGGTTTTATGATATTGCTTTCAATAATAAACAGCTCTTTATGGGTCACACATGTGTCCAGGTTGGAATGAAGAGAGAATCCTGCGACATGTTGAATGGTAGGAAGGCATAACCCTCAAAATATTTTGAAAACCCACATCTTTTATATATTTTGAAAACCTATTTTTTTCTCACGATCTCTTGAAAGGAAATCAACCATTTAACGAAGGTGAGAATATGCTTACTTGCCTCGTTATCCGTTCAACGTGCAGCTAGCACCACTCTCACAGCATCCATAGAAACGTCTTCGGTCTTCAATCGGTGTCTTCATCTTCGTCTTCGGTCTTCAACTCTTGATGATAACTCTTGAACTTCGTAGAATCTTGACAATATGATTCTTTCCTCAAATTCCTTGTCGCTTGAAACTTCATTATAAATATTCCTTCTTTCCATTGGCTTTATTGAAAGAATACAAAACAAAAAACAAACTATACAAACCCAAAATAATTTTTTTTTTTTTTTTTTTTTTTTTTTGAAATAAGAAATAAAACAAATACAAAATAATAAAAACTATTAACAAACCTAAAAATTTTCTCTTGTCTTTTTTTTTTTTTTTTTTTTTTTAATTTTCGTTTTTTTTTAAGACAAGAGAAAGTAAAATACAAATAAAATAAAAACTTAAGTACAAAGGCCATGGTGTAAGTACTTTACCGCTTGATTCTTCACAACTTATATGTCTTGATATCATAAACTTCTCGAACTCTCATCTTTGATAATTTTTACTCTTGTACAATAGTCTTCAACTTATAAAAATTCTGCTCCTTGTTTTGTTGCTTTACTCAAATCTGAAATCTGCCCATTTCTGTACCGTTGCTTGTAAACCATGAACGTGTTCAACTTTCCTTCAAATTTGTGATGCTCCTCTTGTTGATGATGATGGTGTTTCTATGGACCTGTTGGTGTAGAGAGAGATAAGGTTGATGGTGCTAACTGCGAACAAGATCACAAGTGGTATGTAAGTTAGCAATTCGATGTCACCAACATGGTTGATAAAAATAGCACTCAAGAGATCAGAATAGTGCTTCTATGGTGGGAAATTGGACAGCTCACCATTCTGCAGGAATTTACGTACGGTGACACACACTCTAAAAGCACAAATTTAGACAGGTACAAAGAATTGAAGGTTGGTGCCTCACATTATGTAACTTGGGTAGTCTCCACTATAGGGGATCACTATTCTAATACCCGAATTAAGTCTGCACCTTATTTGCCCTTTGGCATGGTTAAGTCCAACTTTAACTCTCATACAATTAAGAAACCCGATCATGTTCTCTTGTTATCTCTAAGTTCAGTCACTAGTGTGAGATTCTCGATGTAATCTTAGCGACATGTATACTATGTGACTCTAAACTAACTACAAGTTGGATTTTTCTTATTCACTAGTTCACAAAAAAGTTGAAAAATTGCAAAAATTTACAACATAAACCACTCCCCCACACTTAAACTTTACATTGTCCTCAATGTAATTGAATCGTCAAAGTAAGTCAAGGTGGGAAATCCTAATAAGAAATCAGCAAAAACAAAGTAAAAACAAAACAAGAAAAACTAAAAACAAGAAAAGAAATAAATACAAGACAAGAAATACTCATCCTTTGAGTTGTCTCCCAATTAGCGCTTGGTTTAAAGTCGTCGACCCGACTATCTCCTTGCATTCTATGACTCCTCCAGAGGAGTACATCCACAAAGTTAACTCCTTCCACCACTTCGGAAGTGAAATTCTCATAATATGGTTTCAACCGGTGCCCATTAACTTTAAGTTCTTTCCCCCGTAGCTATGCTACGAATTTCCAACTGCACCATGAGAAAACACATTAGTAACAATAAAAGGTCCGATCCATCGTGACCTTAATTTACCAAATAAATGCAAGCGAGAATTAAACAAAAGCACTTTCTGCCCTATGCAAAATTGTTTTCTAGAAATCATGTTATCATGAAATGCTTTCGTCTTTTCTTTGTAAATCCGTGAGCTTTCAAATGCATCATTGCGAAGCTCCTCTAGCTCTTGGAGTTGTAACTTCCTTTGCTTTCCAGCCCCATCCATCTCCATGTTGCATTGTTTAATAGCCCAAAACGCCTTATGCTCAATTTCCACGGGTAAGTGACAAGGTTTACCATACACAAGCCTAAAAGGAGACATCCCTATAGGTGTTTTATATGCGGTTCTATACGCCCACAAAGCATCATTAAGTCGCATGCTCCAATCTTTCCTTGTTGGGTTCACCGTCTTTTCTAGAATGGATTTCACCTCCCGGTTAGACACCTCGGCTTGTCCATTGGTTTGGGGATGATAAGGTGTTGCAATCTTATGCGACACATTGTACTTCCTTAACAAGCTTTGCAATAACCTGTTTTTGAAGTGAGAACCCCATCGCTAATTATCGCCCTTGGAATGCCAAACCTTGCAAATATATTAGCTTGCACAAAATCTGAAACCACTTTAGAATCATTAGTTGGGGTGGCCTTAGCTTCCACCCATTTCGAGACATAATCAACCGCAAGTAAGATATAAAAATTCCCATGGGAGTTGACAAAAGGCCCCATAAAATCAATACCCCATACATCAAAAACTTCAATAAATTGGATAAAAGTTTGTGGCATTTGATTTAGGACACCTAGACTTAGGTTGTTTGGCACCTATCACAAGTTGTACAAAATATATGTGCATCCTTAAACAAAGTTGGCCAATAAAAACCACTTTCAAGTACCTTGTGCGCGGTTCTCTTACTCCCAAAATGTCCTCCGCAAGCATAAGAGTGACAAAAAGACAAGATAGAGTTAAATTCGATTCGGGCACGCACCTTCGTATTACTTGGTCACTACCATGTTTCCATAAGTATGGATCATCCCATATGTCTTGGTTCCTAACCTCTTAAGTTTGTCCCTCTCAAGACGAGACAAGTTCTTTGGGATTTGTTTAGAAACTAAGTAATTGACAATATCGGCATACCATGGTTCTCCAAAGGCAATTGAGAAAAGTTGCTCATCCGAGAAACTTTCACGCAACGGGATAGTCTCCTTGTCCACAGCAAGTCGGCTCAAGTGATCCGCAACGGTGTTCTCAATTCCTTTCTTGTCTTTGATTTCAAGATCAAACTCTTGCAAGAGTAAAATCCATCATATGAGCCTCGGTTTCGCCTCTTTCTTTGTAAGCAAGTATCTAAGTCTTTGCATGATCGGAGAAAAAACAACAACTTTTGTACCAATTAGATAAGAGCGAAACTTTTCCAAAGCAAAAACAATGGCTAAGAACTCTTTTTCAGTGGTTGTGTAGTTTTGTTGGGCCTCATTTAACGTTCTATAAGCATAATAAATGGCATGAGGTATCCTCCCCACACGCTGCCCAAGCACCGCACCAACCGCATAGTCACTCGTATCACACATGAGCTCAAAAGGCTTACTACAATCCGGTGGTTTAATGATAGGGGCTGAAATCAAAAGTTCTTTCAAACGATTGAATGCCGCCATACATTTCTCATCAAAGTTAAAAACCACATCTTTTTGCAATAAGTTACAAAGTGGTGATGCTATCTTGGAAAAGTCCTTGATTAATCTACGATAGAAACCTGCATGACCAAGAAAGAACGTATCTCCCTCACCGTAGTGGGAGGTTAGAGCACGAATAAGGTCTATCTTAGATTTATCGACTTCAAGCCTTTAGAAGATATTATATGGCCTAAAACTATGCCATGAGTTACCATGAAATGGCACTTCTCCCAATTTAGCACAAGATTTGTTTCAACACATCGTTCAAGGATTAGAGACAAATTGTTCAAGCAAAGGTCAAATGAATCACCAAAGACACTAAAGTCATCCATGAACACTTCGATTATGTTTTCAACATATTCCGAAAAGATACTTACCATACACCTTTGAAAAGTAGCTGGAGCATTGCATAAGCCAAAAGGCATCCTTCTATAAGCGAAAGTACCGAAAGTACAAGTGAAAGTGGTTTTCTCTTGGTCCTCGGTGCTATCACAATCTGATTATAACCTGAATAGCCATCAAGAAAGCAATAGTAAGAGTGTCCAGCTAAACGTTCAAGCATTTGATCAATAAAAGGCAATGGAAAGTGATCTTTTCTAGTGGTGGCATTCAATTTCATGTAATCAATACAAACCCTCCAACCGGTTTGCACGCGAGTTGGGACAAGTTCATTCTTATCATTCTCCACCAGCTTGTCACACACGATTTCTTTGGTACTACTTATCCGGGCTTACCCACTTGCTATCGGATATGGGGTAGATAACACCCACGTCCAAAAGCTTGAGTATCTCCTTTTTCACCACTTCCATCATGGGAGGATTCAAACGACGTTGCGCTTCCCTTGTAGGCTTTGTATCATCCTCCACACGAATCTTATGCATACAAACGACATGGCTTATACCCTTGATATCGGCGATTGTCCATCCTATGGCCGTCTTGTACTTCCTTAGCACCCTTAGAAGTTTTTCTCCTGTAATTCATTAAGCTTGTTAGAAACAATCACCGGTAACTCTTCATTATCACCCAAGTACAAGTACTTAAGGTGGTCGGGAAGAGGTTTCAATTCTAAAATCGGAGATTTAACAATTGAAGGTACAAGCTTTTCATCCTTTGCATGGTAAAGAGATAAAAGAGATATTATGAGTTTTCGGGCATTATTGTAGTGAATTAAGATCACCAAGAGCTTCCTTGACTTCATTACCACACTCTACACCATTATCCATGGATGTAGTTAACATGGTTTCCAAAGCATCATCACCGTTTAATTCAAACATTTGTTGTGCCAATGTATCCATCACATCAATGGAGAAACAAGAGTGGACATCGCTAGGATATCTCATCGTCTCGAAAATGTTGAAACGTATTATTTCTCCATCAAACTCCATAGTTAGCGTTCCCTTGTCCACATCAATTATGGTTTTCGCCGTTTTCATGAAGGGACGCCCAAGAAGCAATGGAAGAGATGAGTCCGGTGAACCTTCATCCATCTCTAACACACAAAAAAGTCCGGCCGGAAATACAAGTTGATTAACACTGCTTGCGAGAACATCCTCAACAATACCCATTGGGTAGACATTAGAGCGATCGGCTAATTGCAATACAATTTCAGCCTTTTTAAGAGGACCAAGATCAAGTGAATTATACATTGACGTATGCCTCCCCGGCAGCGGCGCCAAAATTTGATCGTGTGTCAATCCGTCAAAAAATAATTTCACTTTCTTACGCACTAAATTTAAATGAAGCACAAGGTAAGGAAGAGTTCGTATCCACAGAGAGGCAATTGTTGTTATGTAATTTTCAGTTTCTAAGTAACCAAGGGGGGATGTTTGTTGTTTAAGCGAAATACTAAAGTAAAAACAAAATAAAGCAAAGCAAATAGTTGGAATAATCAATAAGGAGAAGATATTGGTCAAGGGATAGTATCATTCACAAACATGTATTTTCATCAATGATTAGAATTGGTATTTTAATCTCGTATTTATTAAAAGTCCTAGGAGACCTTGATCGCAAGTATAACCCGTTAATTCCCTATTTTCATCACAACCACATTAAAAGATGCATATGTGAATTCTTCGTAAAAGCAACCTAAAGTGTAAAAGCACAATTAAGTTTAACTCCCTAAAAGCGTTAAGTTTTGTGGAATAAGACTCATCAATGCAAACGAATGTGTAAAAGCACTAAACGTTAAAACAAAAGTTATGATTCACTTGTGACTAGTAGGATATATCACTACAAGCACTAACTACAATTATGCTACTTAGAATCGGGGATAAACAACTTTTTCGTATTGAAAACCTAATATAGCTCTAGAGATGAACACAAATCGGATTGATTCCGGACTCAACCTAACAAGTTTTCAAATCTTATAACACTATTAATTGTGAATCACAAACAATAATTCTTGAGACAAAACTAATTCATTGAATCAAAAGCATGTTGAGAAATCAACTTTTATCCCATAACCAATAAGGTGTTTAGCTACTCATAGCTATGGAGTTCATCATAATCAATATTCAATAATAAAATAATGAGGAAGAAGAACAAAACCAAACCCTAGAAGCGTAAACAAAACGGCTCTCCAAAATTCCAAGAATAAGATATTTTTAAGTTGTAGAAGACTTTCCCTTTTATAGCTTTTCTCCAACTTCTAAAATTAGGTCTAGTCTTCAAAGTCCATTAGATGAAAATCCACCAAGCCCATGAGTGAGAGAAACCCATGTAGAAAATATGACCCAAAAACGGTCAGGAAGTCGGTATTGTGTGGAAATCGTGGAAAAGTCGTGAAAAACATCCCAGGTGACCGGCAAAGTCATTGGTCACCGGTCAGCGGGTCGGATCGGGTCAACTCGACGGGTCAACTCGGTCAACCGGTCAAACCGGGGATTAAGGAGAGTCGGAGTGCAGGTCGGGGTCGGACCCAAGTCAGTGTGTCGGGATTAGCTAGGCTGAGTTGCCAAGCCAAATTCTTGCACTGAGGCCAAATGTTGTGATGCCTGATGATTGTGCTTGACCATGATGGCCACATGTATAACTCATTTCAATCTTCCATCATGTAATGCACACTAGATCACATTCCTTGAGAGCATAGTTAGGCTGCGGCTCTTGCACGAACTTCAACACTTCTCATAATGAGACCAAATCATCACAACCTTCATTCTCGGTACCAACACTCTTCCATCCCTATCACTCCTGTCCATGACCTGCACCCTTCACCCTTTAGTTTGCTAAACATCTCGATCGGCTCATACAGCAACAACAAATCCCGGAACCCAGCTCATGCACTGTCACCTTCTATGCAAACATCACAAGCTCAAGAGCACACACCTCCACTGCCATCTCACTTTAACCGACTTCACACCGAACCAGTTTCAATTACAACTCATATCACCCGCTTGCATTGCGACTCGGCTCACAAAACTCCATTTGCTCTCCCATAGCTCAAATGTACTTGATTCAACTTGTACTCTCTTTCTCCATCTCGGTTTCTTTCTTCTGCGCCAATTTAGCTCACTCAATGTTTGGCTTGCCCGATCTTGTGGAGCCCGACAAGCTAATCGGACACAACCCAATTGCAATTCCTCCACCGAGTATTTCTGCCATACTAAAGATCCACCGGTCAACTTTGCAATATCATTTCTGTCTAAACCCACAAAGCGTGGCCATGGCCCGCATTATCAAGCCAACACAGACTCCCATCTCGCATCATTTGAACACGCAACTTAAACATCCATTCAAACCTGAACCCAAAACTCCATAACCAACGACACCACCAGTTACGCATCTTGTTTGCCAATTTATATTGCCACTTCCACGACTCTTAACTCTCGCCATTGCTTCCATCATCCACCACCCGCAATTAGATTAACGGTCCACGCAATGCAAACTTCTAGCTGCACTCATCAACACCCTTGCTCTCTTGCAGCACTCACTTTCCAGCTGATCCCTTTTTACCCATGGCAATCTTCCACAGCTCAACCCCATCATAACCTGAAACAATCACAAATAGCACCAGACCTTTACAAATTCAATCAGAACCATCAGCAGGTTCTCAACCAAAGCAACAACAGAACCCATCTTTGTTTCCAATCAAGGCTTAGAAATACCCTCACTTCGATCTCCATCTTAGACCTGAAATCTTCATCATTCAATCACTAACTCAAACCCGTAAACCCTTCTGGAATTTCAATTGAAACGCAAAACCCCATCCGGAATTTCGGAACCATAAATCTCCACCATTTTCTTCCAACAACAATCATCAAACCCTAATCTCACATTCATCCGATATCTTCCTTCAAAACCTCTTGTAAACACCACCGAGCTTCATCACCTTCTGAATCACCATCTTCTTCTCTCTCTGGTTCTCTCTGGTCGAACCCCCGTGAAACGGCAACAACCAATCCCTTGATGTCGATTTCAATTTCCTCCATCAGCATGTCAAATTTGCATCTATATTTTCTCATCAATTCCGCACCATCGACAGCTCACGAGTTAGCACATCACCTTCTCGATCTCTCCATTTTGAACGATCTCGGAAAGCGGCAGACAAGCTGGTTATTTTGTTTCTCAATCTCAGATGTATTTCTCTCGAATTTAGTTCAGGTGAAAATGATTAATGAGAGAAATTTCTCTCAAATTCGAGTCATAATTAGGGTAGGATTTATGCGGTGGCACCACATGTTATAAGGGCTATCTGATTGGCGGCCCCTTAGCCTCGGTGGTTGCATTTAACACTCCTCCTAATAGAGTTGCCCCTTAACCTTGGGTCAGCTCAATATATCATTTGCCAACTGAGATGACAATTTCGCCCTTTTTGCTCAAATTGGATACTTTCTTCTTCTTTTCCTCCGTGCGTCTCCAGAGTACCTAATAACTCAAAAACACGCGTAAAGTACATATTTCACAAGAAAAATAGCAAAGAAAGCGTAACTACTAGATAGTAAATACGGTGTATTCTACACCTATCAACCCTCATATGGAAACACTTGTGATTGGTTACACAAGTTACGAGGACCGGTTATTAACAAGAATCACTATCAAATATTACAGAATTAACGTATATGTGTATTTTATTTATTATACTAAACAATTATAATGCGAAAATCAAAGTAAAAGACACATCAAGATTTTGTTAACGAGGAAACCACAAATGCAGAAAAACCCCGGGACCTAATCCAATTTTGAACACTCTTAGAATTAAGCCGTTATACAAAATCTAATACCAACTTCGTATAGTTGAGGCCAAGCAGACTACCCCTAGATACTTTGTTCCCACAGTATCCCTGCGCCTTCGACTTCTAGAGTCACGCACGTGAATAACAAGCCCTTTGGATCGTATTACAAATAGCAAAGGAAGAATATGTTTGGTAACCACTCTAATCAATCTTGCTACAAGATTTAGATGAGTTGTTGACAAAGGCTCTTATGTTTAATCTAATAAACTCCTTTGTCTGGTTAGATCAATCTAACTTCAATTACCGAAATAGTAAAGTATAGATTCGCACTCAATCAATATAAATCCTAAAAAGAAATATAGAGAATACCGATCTCACGCAACTAATCAATCAGATCTATCAAAGGTAAATTGATTCTAGTTGGATCCCAGCCGATCAAGGTTTGTGCACATAATTCACGAGATACGAAAACTAATAAGAAATTTTCTTCGTCTTCAAATCTTCTTTTATCTTCAAAACCTGCATAACACCACTTGAATCTCTTATGATCAATCACGCACGGAACGGAGTCTGTTAACAATGTATTATTACAAGATGTCTTTAGATCTAACAATAGTTCTAAAGATCCCGTCGATACTCTGATCTAGTTTGAGTGAATATTATATCAAAAGAGAACATTCTCAAATATAAACAAACTAGGTGCAATTAAAGTTTCAACAACCATTAGTCAATCAAATCAATCGAAAACTAATAACACTATAATTATCTAGTTTCCCACCAACGGTACTCGTAGAGCTTCTTGATCCCACGGAAGTCTTTAAACGAGCGGTCGTAAGAGATTTCACCTAATTAGGATACTTTCCTCTCCGAATAGACGGCTCCACCAGTAACAACAAAAAATGAAGTTTTCCTAGCTCTTAGGATAGTTTCTAGAAATGCAAACTTAGGTATTTATAGACCAAAGATGTTTGGACACAAGGAATTTCCAAAATCGAAAATATTCTCAAGATATGCAATGAATGGCAAAATTCGGTTTGCATCTCTAGTGTGACTACTAATTTTCCCATAGTCTATGTAATGTATACAGCTCAGAAAATCGGATACTATGTAGTATTGATACCTCTGTTGAACTGATAATGCTAAGTTATAAAAGATACTCAAGATCACAATAATAACGAAGAACACAAATGTAATGTAAACGCTACTAAGTTATCATGAGACACAAGAGATTACGTGGTTCGACTTTTGTCTACATCCACGAGGTAATGAGTGATTGTGTGTATTAAACTGTGGTGGTTACAAAGATCTTAAATGCTTCCCAAAGTAATAGAGAGAACTCAAGTTGAAGTAAATACTTAAGTTCTAAACATTAAAGAGGTATAAGCTTAAGACTAGATCTTCTTCTCCTAGGTATTGAATGCCTCTTGTTTGTTGGTGAAGCTTGGTATTTATAGCCCCTTCTGCTCCAGATATATCTTCGCTGTCTTTGGGTTCATCGTCCCCTGATATACTTTCCGTACAAATGGTTCCTTCGTTCACCGCACGTTTTCTCCAGTCGGGCTCTGCCACCTCAGCTGACCCACGTTCCTTCGGGAACTTCCCAGCCTCAGTACAGATTGTACCTTCGTTCACCGCTAGCCTTCGCGATCGAGACTCTTCCACCTCATCTCTCCCCACGTGCTTTGGTTAAGCATGTAGATAAGAGATTTGCGCATTTAATGTTGATTGGATATGTCATCTACCTTTGTCCCTTCGCCAACTTCCTCTCTCTAGACTAGATTCTACTTTTCCATCTTGGACGTCGAGGTATCCATCCTTGGGATGAGATAAAGTAGATCTGCGAAGGTGTCTTACATACTTATATTCCTCCGTATAGCGAGGGCTACACCGTTATGTTGCATGCGACCACTAGAATCGTGACACGTGCTCATGAAATATTGATATTCACATCTAGAGATATGCATTAATTGTTGGTAATTAAAGTATATAAAACCAAAAACCTTAATTAAAAGATTCTTAATTTATTTGATACAGGATCACCTTGAGTACCAAGGAATATCTTTGAACAATAAATGATAAGAGTTACTGCTCGTGTTCAAAGTATGTTGACAACTTTTAACTACAAATCCTTATTTCATATTTACATGGATTTGCATTCTTGGAATCGGTTATACCACACTTCCAAACAAGTTTAGAATTGGTTTGCACCTATTCCAAGGCTATTATGTGATTGATCAAACAAAATCACATACATAGGTTCAATCGGTTCTGCCAATCACTAGGATCAGTTATACCTAAATATGGAAATACTTGTGATCAGTCGCACCAGTCACTAGGATCAGTTACACCAGTTATAAGGATCGGTTCCATCTATACATGGTATTACTTGTGATCGGTCACACCAGTTACTAGGACCGGTTACCCCAATTACAAGGATCGGTCACACAACACTCATGATCGGTCACACCAATTATAAGGATCGGTTACACCAATTACAAGGATTGATCATACCATCACATGGTGATTACCCAGGATCAGTTACACCAATTATCAAAACTGATCATACCAAATCATAAGTCGGGCATTGTGATTAGTTATACCAAGATACATAACCTGAGTTAAGATCGTTCTACTAACTCGCACATATTGGTCATCCAAATATTTGCAATGAATAGCGACCAATAATCCTATTGATTTCCCTTTTAGATTCACTTAAACAAGTTCATGGATGTACTTCCTTTAAAAAAATGTAAAACATTGTTTCCTAAGATGAAATCTTGACATAACCCATTAACATAATCATAACAATATATACAAGATTATGTCGATGTCATATCTATGAAGTTCAAAATATAAGCGTTATACTTCGCAGTCTAATTCCTTAATACTATGATTATACTATTATGATCATGTCACATAACTAGAGTATTATACAATATGTGCAGTTGTTTTGGGGTAAAAAAATTTTCTGCTGTTTTTGATAAATTTGGGTGTGCCGCCGAGAAACGAATCTAAACCCTAAACAAATGCACTGCATGGGAGTACTTTAGATTCGAGAGATCAATCTGTACAATTCTGGCCTAAACCAATAAATGGCCGTTCCAGCCTTGCTTCGGTCACAAAATGAAGGAGAATGGTTGATCTTAGGGAGGGAAGCGAAGAAGGTGTTGAGATTAGAATGGTTAACTCTGAAGGTGTGGCTATTTTATGACTTGTATCATAATATGGAGCTGGCTTGCGGAATGTAAGCTATCAGTTCTTGGTGTGGATACTTATGTTGTTGTTAACCAAAACTCTGTTGTTTGAAATAGGTTGAAAACCTATTTATAAAAGTCATGATTGAGCACACTGTGATCTCGTAGGAAGTGGATACAGTTAAGTAGGGGGAAGTGGAGTTGTGTAAATGTGGTGACTATCACATTTCCATCATGAGGAAGACCGGTCAACCTTATACCCACTACTCTCTTACTGCTGTTAACCGTCTGCCCTTTCATGACACTTTCTTATAATGGGCGTGTTGCGCGCTGCACGCTGTAAACCGCCAGACCAATACCCTGATGAACATCCCCCAGTTTGTGACATGTTTGATTTCTCGAGTAGAGAATATATAGCAATTTGGCACCTGCCAGTGGCGTAGTGGCACAGTGGCGCCTGCCAGTGGCATGGTGGCATGTTGGCACCTTTCAGTGGCGTAGTGGCGCAATGGCGCCTGCCAATAGCATGGAGGCATGTTGGCGCCTGCCAGTGGCTTAGTGGCGCAATGGAGCACTGCCCGGTGGCATCGCGGCATGGCGCCTGCCAGTGGCATGGTGGTGTAGTGGCGCTAGTGGCATGGTGATGTAGCCGCGTGGCATATTGGTGTTAGACCCAAATATGGCTCAACGATATTGTCTCTAGTTTATGTATCAAACTTAATGCCTAGGCGACGTTATTTGGCATGGGCGGTATAGTGTGCCCGACCAAATTAGGGAATGCCATGAAACTGTTTGATCATGGCATTCCATTTTTCCACCCTTTAGATTTTCTCCGTGCGATCGAGGATTTGACCTATCTGAGCCTTTGTGAAGACTCGGATGGTATGTGCATCAAAATATATCCTTAGTTTTTGTGTTGCCACTACTAAGGCATATATGAGTTGCTCCACCTTGGTGTAGTTACGCTTTGCTGAACTGAGTGTCTTGCTGATGTAGTAGATGGGATTCTCTCCTTTCCCTTGGTCTCGTATCAATACTAGCTCACTGCTAAGCATAGAGTGAGTATTTCGCCTGGCTCCGGTTTTTACAAGATAGGTACTGAGGCAAAGTACTCCTTGATTTTTTGGAAAGCTTGCTCGCATTCCGTAGTCCACATGAACCTGCTTCCTTTCCTTAGTGTATCGAAAAATGCTTTGCATTTGTCCGATGATCTTGCTATGAATCTTCCCATGGAGGCTAAGATTTCATTTAGTTTTTGTAGTTTTTTTGGAGATGTCATCTCCATTATCGCTCTGACCCTTTAGGGGTCTACTTCTATTCCTCGCTTAGTTACCAAGTATCCTAGGAATTTTCCCGAGGTTACCCCGAATGTGCATTTCTCTGGATTTACTTTCATGTGAAAGTTTCTCATGACTTCGAATATCTCCCTTAGGTCTGATAGGTGGTTTTCCTCCTCTTTGCTTTTGGCGAGCATGTCGTCCACATAGACTTCTAGTATCTTGCCTATCCATGGCTTGAAGATTTTGTCTACCAATCGCTGGTATGTTGCCCCCGCGTTCTTTATTCCAAAAGGCATCCTCATATAGCAATACAAGCCTCGTGAGGTAAAGAACGCAGTATGCTCCTGGTCTTCTTATGCAATGGCGATTTGGTTGTAACCGGAGTAACCGTCCATGAAGGATAGCTTCTGGTGACCTTTGGTTGCATTGACCAGTTGGTCAATATTTGGTAGCTGGTAGCTTTCCTTGGGGCATACTTTGTTGAGATTGCTAAAGTCGATGCAAATACGCACGCCTCCGTTCTTCTTAGGCACAATCACCATGTTAGATATCCATGTGGGATACTTGACTTCTCGTATGAATCCTGCGGATAGAAGTTTTTGCAACTCCTTATCCACTGCTTCCTGGTAGATATCTGCCACTTTGCTGATACGTTGCTTGAATGGTGCCATTTTTTGGTTTGAGCCAAAGGTGGTGGGAGAGAAAATTCGGGTCAATTCCTGGCATGTCTTCCATTGACCATGCAAAGACATCTGCTGATAAGTGCATATTTCACATATTTTTGGTGTCAATTCCATGCTAGTAGTTGTTGGTTTTCTTGCAAATTATTGTATATTAAGCTTGTTTTCTCTTATGTGTGTTTTATTAGGTGAATCATCCAAAAGAAGTGAATTAGGCACTTAATTGTGCAATAAAAGAAACTAGCTACAAGTGGAGAAGGACCAAAGACCAATTGGATCTCGTTCAAGTACAAGATTTCTACATTTCATCTTGAAGAAGACGAGAAGACGAAGCCAACGGCGAAAGAATGAAGTCATTCCGAGTTCGTATGAAGAAGTTATGAGCAAAATAAGAGCTTGGAAGTATAAAAGGGCAAATGGTCATTTTACGGAAGTGCTATTGGCACCCCCTCGTACGTTAAGGGGTATCCATTCTTCTAAGGGCAGTCAATTTCAAAGGAACTGCTAAACGCAGTCATGTATTTTACAAGGGGGGAGGTTGAAATTCAAATACTGTTAATGACATCCACATTTATGCTCGGGGGCATAGCATCTTCCTCCTGCATTCACGAGACTAGCAGGGAGGTTTTCTTCCAAGCCATGGGCAGCGATGATAAAGAATGATCGAGGGGTTCTACTCGTGGTTAATGGTGATGTTTCTGCCAGTATTGATCGGATATTGATGTTGATGATCATTATGAATATATAAATGGAGCATAGAGTCGTGATGGTGTTGAGTTTTTTGTTCTGTCGATGGTCAAAGTGTTGTGTAGAGAAATCTGGACGAGACAACATAGAAGATGGGTTTGCTGAGGTTAACAGGATGGAAGAGGTGGAGAAATCGACAGGGTGTTTGCTGTCATGTCTTGGCAGAAGACAGTGACACTGATGAAGTGTGAGAAGAACTCGAAATACAGGTTGTTTCGATAATAACAGCAAGGGAGATTCAGCCGTAATGATCAGGTGGAGCTCGTGACATTAGGATCAGATGGCTACAAATGGAGGGAGTTGTTGATCATGATGGCGATTACAGAGACTCAATGGAGCTGAGATGATAATCGTGATGGTAATGATGGAACGAATGGAAGAAGCTCGTGTTTGAGCTTGGAAGCCATGAAGCTGAGATCGACAGGAATTTTGGTCGATAATGTTTATGGAGCTCAACAGAATGTTGCTGCCAAGGGTGTATCATTGTGGTTGAGCTGGTGAAGAAAAACAGAGATAAGAAAGAAGTGGAGTTATTTGTGATGATTAGGATCTTTGAGAGTTTAGGTATGGGAAGTTAAGAACAACAATGGTGGTTAGCCAAAGGAGAAGGCATTGTGAGTTCCTACCGGTGATGGGGTTAGTTTTGATTACTCCAAGTCTCCCACCGCGGTGATGATATAGTTTGAGC